>JAGKTI010023991.1:0-14560 GCA_018397915.1 Birgus latro
TTGGATTAAATCAGATCAAAATTGAGCTGACCTTGGTATTTGACCTTTCCCTGTGACCTTGACTTTTGACTGTTCTCATAATCAAATTGTTTTCTTCTTGAATTGTCCTCAAATTTTCCATAACATATGATCAAAATCGATTTGAATCTTTAAGCTGACCTTGCCCTTTGACCTATTCTTCTCAAAAAGAAACATTTTTCACAACCAGCGACCTCTGATTAACATTCTGGCTTGTCTAAGCGTTATTCCTGACGTATCTACAAACCCTAAGGTGTACCAATAATGTGTTAGTCGGGATACGTTTTGAGAGATGGAGATGCATGGACAGGCTGCCACAATGGCAGACATGTCCCTGGTAGATATATTTGAAGTGCTGAGAGCACAGCAAGAACAAATGAAAGAGATATTCACAGTGCTGACAGCACAGTGAGTAGAACAAAAGAAATATCAAGAAGTCCATCAAGAAGAACAAAAGAAAGATATACTCGCAGTGCTGAGAGCACAGCAAGAACAAAATGATGCCCAAGTACAACACTACTCAAGACTTATGGAACAACTAAGTGGGCAGAGGCAGGAGCTTCGCCAACTATGAGAGGAGCTGCAGGATGGGACCAGGAAACTGAAGCACCAACAGGAGGTAACGTACAACAAGGTAATGAGAATGAACAACCAGGTAAAAGAAGTGTGGGAAGAGGTTTCCTGTATAGTGGAGGATAAAGTGAGAAGTGAAGTACATGAAGTGAGTACAGGACTGAAGTCCTTGAACATTGTTTGGTTGAGGGCCAGCATCCAGCACACCCTTCGGTGCCAATGACAGGTGCCCGGAGGGGGATGGTGAGAATGAGGAAGTAGGGTGCTCAATGGCCGTCTGTACAGGATCAGAGAGGACTTTTGGATGTAGTAGGACATTGGCAGTTTCCAGAAACTTTGCAGTGGCTGTGAAGATTCGCAGGGTGCTGCACTGGGTTTTAGGGACCAGCGGGTGTGGGGATACGGCGGGGAGGAAAGAAAAATACCCCGACTGTGTGGGTTGACAACATCAGGGACCCCTGCATCCTGGGTTTGGATTACCGGGTGTTCTGTCGCTGCCTGCCTGACTTTCATTCGTTGTTAATGCAGCTAGGAGGATGGAGTGTTCTGCTGAGGGCCGTGGAGAATGGAAGTCTACTAGTGATGACCAGATGGACTACAGTTATCCCCCCGAAGTCAGAGATGCTGCTGCCCTGCAAGACCTATGACACACTGCACACTGCCCTGGGATTGGTGGATATTTACAGTGCTGATAAAAGAAAGAGTGATGGTGGGCAGGACCATGGTTGACCTTATGACAGAAGAAATACCCATTGTCAAAGTCAGCTTCTTACTTCGTCCTCAGAAAATACATCACAGCAAAGTTGTGAGGATGTGCCAAGAAGTCGACCAGGAGTCATCAAGCAGAGCATGCAAGAGGAGTACACTTAAGCCCCAAGAAGAACTACCTGACCACTTTGCCAGAAATACCAAGTGTCTGGAGAAGCCACTGATGGAGCAGCTGAGAGGACTCTTGGTCAAGTATGCTGATTTATTTTCTACACGAGATCTAGACCTAAGATGCACTGACCTGGTGGAACACTGTATTGACATGAGTGATCATCAACCAATAAAGCAAGCCCCTCGAAGGATAGCCCCAGCTCACTGCCTGGAGATGGAGAAGGTGATAGAATATCTACGCCGATAGGGCATAACTGAAAGATCCAACAGTCCATGGGCATCTGCAGTCGTGCTGGTGAAGAAGAAGAATGGTTCGTGAAGATGCTGTATGGACTACCAGACCCTCAATGATATCATCGTCAAAGACTCCTACCCTCCGTCAAGGATGGATGACACCCTTGATGCTCTGGTCGGAGTGAAGTGGTTCTCGACACTGGACCTGAAAACTGTGTACCACCAGGTCAAGACAGCGGACACAGATAAGAATACAGCTCTCTCGTACGGTCAGGAACACCGGCAGTTTAAGATTATTCCCTTCAGGATATGTAAGGCTCCAGCCACCTTCGAGTGTCTGATGGAAAGGGCACTGGAAGGACTACATTGGAAGACAACCCTGCTCTACCTGGATGATGTGATCATTTTTGGCAAGGCCTTTGAACAAGAGCTGGAAAGGCTGTTCGTCTTCGATTGATTCAAAACCATACACCTTAACTCTGCCCCAAGAAGTGTTGCCTGTTCCAAAAGGAAGTCTAGTATCTTGGACACAAAGTGAGAAAATTAGGAGTGTGCACTGACCCTGAGAAGGTAGCTGCCGTGAGGAACTGGCCGGTGCCAGCCAGTGTAAGGGAGCTGTGGAGTTTACTGGGTTTGTGATTCTACTATCGCCAGTTTGTGAAGGACTTTGCCACTGTAGCAGTGCCACCACACCCGCTCACGAAGAAGGGACACAAGTTTTCGTAGAGTAAGTCAACTGAGGATTCCTCCATGTGGCTGAAGGGCTTTGAGAAGTACACTGGTGCTTATTTATCTGGATCCCTCCAGCCCTCTCATCTTGAATTGTGATGCCAATGATGTCGGGGTTGGTGGTGTGTAATCCCAGGAAGTTGATGATACTGAGAAAGTGGTGGCTTACATCACCAAGAAGCTCAATGCAGCAGAGAGTTTTTTTTTTTTTTTTTAATGTGTCCGACTCTGGGCATAGGCTTCACAGCCTGCTATCAAGAACCAGCAGTCCTCCTACATACCATACACCTCTACATGTCACCACTTCGGCGCTAACACCCACCATCCATATTGAATACAGGCTAGGGCTGTCTCATGCAGGACTGGTGTATTGATATTAGCGGGGGTAATTTTACGACATGTCGGCGGGTCTTCTGGTAGATCAGTTAAGCTTAATTTAACGAAATTCAAATCCTCAAACTGTTCCCTGCCCCAGCGAGGATTTGAACCTGGGTCCGTTAGGACTGCAAGCCAACTCTCTACCAATCGAGCCACCACCTCCCCCCACTGTATTACTCGGTAGGAACTTTAAGCAATAGTGAGGAGCCTCAACTACTTCCATCCATACTTGTATGGGTCAAGCTTCATAATCCGTACTGACCATGCTGCACTGAGGTGACTGAAGTTCCTGAAGATTCCTGAAGGACAGCTACCTCAGTGGATTGGAAAGCTGGAGCAGCATAATTACAAGATTGTTCTCTGGCCTGAACGAATCTGTGGAAATGGAAACAGCTTGAGCCAGAGACCATTTCCCCATAGAGTGTCAGCACTGCAGCCACAGAGAAGATAGCATGAAGATATGTTGCCGTACGTGGTAGAGTTGGAAGACCTTGCACCCGATGTGGAAAAGCAGCAGCTGGAGGATCAGGATCTGCAACCAGTTGTAGAGTTCCTGAGCCAAAGTTGGTACACCCAGAATGGGACACGATCTCTGGGGTGAGTTCTGCTACTATGACTTATTGGGCTCAGTGGGATACTCGATGGCTGGACAACAGAGAACTGCAGGGCTGTTGGGTGACTCCCGAAGGACCTCACAGCTACTTGCTGATGGTACTGCTGAAGAAGTTGTGGGCACCAGTTCTGGAGAAAATGCATAACAGCATGACCAGTGGATACCTGGGAGTGAAGATGACCTTGAACCGCCTGCATCAAAGGTTCTACTGGGCTGGTATGTCGAAGGATGTGGAAGAATGGTGCTGGGTATGTGATGTCTACCCCAAAAGCGCCTGTGTGATCCACTGCAGCTGTACCACTCTGGGGCTCCAATGGAGAGGATCTCAGTGGACACCGTGGGACCTCAACCTCTCAAGACAGCAGGGAACAGATTCATTTGCACGACAATGGACTACTTCACCAAGTGTCCTGAGGCTTATGCTATCCCAGACTGGGAGACCACTACTGTCGCAACAGTGCTGGTGGACCAGTTTTTCTACCGTTTTGGTGTTCTGAATGAGCTCCACTCGAACCAGGGAAGGAACTTCGAGTCTGCGGTCTTTACCAAGTGTTGCAAGTTGCTGAGCATTAGGAAGACCACGACTACACCACCGCATCCCCAGTCAGATGGAGCGATGGAAAGATTCAAGTGGACTCTGGGACAGGAGCTGGCCAAGCACTGTGTGGAAGAACAGACAGAGTGGGACCATAAGTTTCCTGCTTTGCCAATGGCCTACAGGTCTCCAGTCCATGAGGCTACTGGATACTCTCCGGCGAAGATGATATTCGGGCGTGAATTTCGGCTGCCGCTAGACCTGTTAACTGCAAGGTCACCAGAGGAAGGCCTCCCAAAGGAAGCCTCTGAGTTTATCCAAAGTCTGGAGAAGACAGTGAAAGAGGTGCACTATCTAGTTCGAGAGACGCTGAGGTTCTCTTGTGAAGCAGTGAAGTGGGGCTACATTCTGGGAGCTAACCACAGTTGTTTCGATGTGGGAGACCGTTCACTGTCAAAATCGTCAACTATGGAAAACGTTACGTGTCAAAATCCTCTACTGACAAAACTGACAGCTGTCAAACAATTATCTGTTAAAACCATTAACTATTAAATCAGGTAAATGTCAAAGACTTCAAACGTTACTGGTAAAAAAATTAAATGTCAAGACTGCTAACGATCAAACCTGTCACCTGGCAAAACCGTCATCTGTAAAAGACGTCAACTGTTCAAACACCTGGCAAAACCCTCAGCTGGCATCATCGTCAGCTGTCAAATCGTTAACTGTCAAAACCATTATCTTTCAAACCGTTAACTATCAAACTGTCAACTGTCAAAGCAGGAACTGTCAAAATCGTAGGCTGGTATATGTGTCAGCCTGCAAAACTGTCACTGTCATATGCGTCAGCTGGCGAATCACCTGCTATAAGCATCTGTTGGCATAAGCGTCAGGTGGCATAAGCTTCAGATGGCAAAACCATCAGCTGGCATAAACATCAGCTGGCATAAGTGTCAGTTGGCATAAGCATCAACTGGTAAAACCATCAGCTGGCAAAACCATCAGCTGGCATAAGCAACAGCTGGCAAAACCACCAGCTGGAATAAAGGTCAGCTGGCAAAACCTTCAGCTGGCATAAGCATCAGCTGGTATAAGTGTCAGCTGGCTAAACCATCAGCTGGAATGGATGTCAGCTGGCATAAACATCGGCTGGCAAAACAATCAGCAGGCATAAGCATCAGCCAGCAAAACCACCAGCTGACATAACCGTCAGCTGGCATAAGCATCAGTTGGCATAAGCATCAGTTGGCATAAACATCAGCTGGCATAAGTGTCAGCTGGGATAAGCATCAGCTGGCATAAGCATCAGCTGGTATATGAACAAGCTGTGGCATAGGCATCAGCCTGTATATAAGTACCAGCTGGCATAGGCATCAGCCAGTATATAAGCATCAACTGGCATGGGCATCAGCTGGTATATAAGCATCGGTTGGCATAGGCATCAGCCTGTATATAAGTACCAGCTGGCATAGGCATCAGCCAGTATATAAGCATCAACTGGCATGGGCATCAGCTGGTATATAAGCATCGGTTGGCATAGGCATCAGCCAGTATATAAGCATCAGGTGGCATAGGCATCAGCCGGTAAATAAGTACCAGCTGGCATAGGCATCAGCCGGTATAAGCATTACTTGGCATACACATCAGGTACTAAAAAGATACATAATGATTACCAGCTAATTTATAAAGGAATGGAAAACGAAAAAAAATATGGAGTTGCATTTATTCTTGCACCAGGATTTACAGGACGAGTAGAAAATATACATTAGTGCGGCCAGATTAGTGCGGCCAAATTATGTCCCCCTCCCTGTGGCGGGGGGGACATAATCTGGCCGCACTATGGGGTGGTACTACTATTCTGTGCCAGATTGTGTCAGGAAGAATTCCGCCACCGTATTCATTGCGTGTCGTAAAAGGCGACTAAAAGGGGTGGGGTGAGGGGACTAGGGACCCCCTCCTCTGTTTTTTAGTTCCTAAAAAGAGACAGGCCAGAGAAAGGGATGGGGGATTGAGTTATCCCCGTACCCTGAAGGTTGGGTCTATGAATGTGCGTGGATGTAGTACGATTGAGGCTAAAAGGGAGGAGATTGGGAGAATGTTTGTGAGAAGAAAGTTGAATGTGTTAGCTTTGAGTGAAACAAAAATGAAAGGGAAAGGTGAGTCTACGTTTGGAAGTGTGAATGGAAGATTGTCAGGTGTTGATAGAGGAAGGGCAAGAGAAGGTGTGGCCTTGTTAGTGAGCCCGGAAGTACAGCAGTGTGTGATTGAATGGAAGGAGGTGTCATCGAGACTGATGTGGGTGAAAGCGAAATTTGAATGTGAGTTGTGGGTATTTGTGAGTGCATATGGGCCTGGTAGTGAAAGGGATGAAGAAGAGAAGGAGTCTTTCTGGAATGATGTTGATGAGTGTTTGCAGAACTTTGGAGCAAATGTGAATGTGGTAATGATGGGGGATATGAATGCTAGAGTGGGAAATGTAGCAGTTGAAGGTGTAGTTGGTATGCATGGTGTGCTTGGAAGAAATGAAAATGGGTAACGAATGACAGATGTGTGTGTTGAGCAAGAGATGGTGATTGGGAATACCTTGTTTGAGAAGAAAGATATTTATAAGAACACATGGGTGAGACAGGAGGGTGGAAGGGTTGTTGACAGAACATGATGGACTATGTGGTTGTGTCCAGGAATGTAATAGGAAGATTGTCGGATGTGAGGGTTTTGAGAGGGGAGGGTGGAGGTATGTCTGACCACTACCTGGTGGAGGGAAAGTTGAGAGTAGGTAAGAGATGGGTGAGAGCTAGGAGAGTTAGATGTGGCAGGGAGGTTTTGAAAGTGAGAGAGTTGAATAAAAGAGAGAAAATGATAGCGTATCAGGAGAAATTGAGAGATAAGTGGAATGCAGTGAAAGTTCAGGAGAGTGGCAGTGTGAAGGAGGAATGGCAGTTGTTTAAGAGTGCTGTGGTGGGGCATGCGGAAGAGGTGTGTGGTGTGAGACGAGTGGGGGGTGGTGTAAGAAAGGGAAGTGAATGGTGGTGCGAGGAAGTAAGTATGGCTGTGGCTGAGAAGAGACATGCATATGAAGTGTGGTTGCAGAGGAAGGATGAGGTGTCATATGAGAGGTATGAGGAAAAGAGAAATACGGCGAGAAGGGTTGTGCGTGATGCTAAAGTGGCAGCAGATGAAAGGTGAGGTAGGCGGTTGACTGAGAATTTTCAAGAGAATAAGAAAATGTTTTGGAAGGAGGTGAAAAGGGTGCGAAAGGGAGAGTCTGAGTCTGAGAAGGAGGAGCTAGTAAAAGCAGAGGATGGAAGGATGTTAAATGAGATGGATGCAGTAAGGAAGAGATGGGTGGAGTATTTTGAAAGATTGTTAAAGGTAGAGGAGGAAAGGGAGGCTGAGATTGTGGCAGATGGAAGGGTGCAAGAAATAGATGTGTTGGGAGAGTTGAATGAATCTTTGATCACGATGGTGGAAGTGCAAGAGGCAGTAAAGCAAATGAAAACAGGGAAAGCTGCAGGTATGGATGGGTGTGCTGTGGAATCCCTGAAAGGTGGTGGAGTGTCTATTGTTGACTGGTTAGTAAGATTGTTGAATGTGTGCTTTGTGCAAGGTATGGTGCCAATTGACTGGGCAAGTGCTTGTGTGGTCCCATTGTATAAAGGTAAGGGTGATAAGTATGAATGTACTACCTTTAGAGGTATAAGTCTGTTGAGTGTTGTAGATAAGGTGTATGGTAGAGTGTTAATTAAGAGAGTTATAGAGGGTACAGAGGGAGTGATTGGTGATGTGCAGTGTGGCTTTAGGAGAGGGAGGGGATGTGTGGATCAGGTGTTTGCTGTGAGACAGGTGTGTGAAAAGTATTTAGCGAAAGGTAAGGATGTGTTTTGGGCATTCATGGATTTAGAGAAAGCATATGATAGAATTGATAGGGAGGCTTTGTGGAATGTTTTAAGACTGTATGGGCTTGATGGCAGGTTACTAAAGGGAGTGAAAAGTTTTTATGTAAATAGTAGAGCGTGTGTAAGAGTGGGAAATGCTGTGAGTGATTGGTTCCCGTGAGAGTGGGGCTGCAGCATGGATGTGTGATGCTGCCTTGGTTTTTTAATATTTATATGGATGGTGTTGTGAGGGAGGTGAATGCAAGAGTGTTAGGTGGAGGACTGAGTCTGGTGAATGATGGTAGACAGTGGAATCTGAAGCAGCTGCTGTTTGCGGATGATACTGCACTGGTGGCTGATTCAGAGGAGAGACTGAGACAGTTGGTAAAGGAGCTTGGAAGGGTGTGTGAGAGGAAACTGAAAATAAATGAGAATAAGAGTAAAGTGATGAAGTGTATGAGGTTGGTAGATGGTAGGATGATGAATATAGTTTTGAATGGTGAGTTGCTTGAGGAGGTTGAGTGTTTTAAGTATTTAGGGTCATATGTTGCTGTGGATGGAAGAATAGATGCAGAAGTGAAGTTTAGAATGAATGAAGTTGGAAAGGTGCTTGGAGGAATGAAAAAAGTGTTCAGATGTCATTCACTCAGAATGGATGCAAAGAGAAGGCTGTATGAGGGTACTGTGGTACCAAATGCACTATATGGGGCTGAAACATGGAATATGGGTGTAGCAGAGAGGAAAAAGTTTGAATGTAACGGAGATGAGGTGTCTGAGGAGTATGTGTGGAGTGACGTGTATGGATCGAGTGAGAAATGATGAAGTGCGAAGGAGAATTGGAATTGTTCGGAAGATGGCTGATCGAGTTGAGCAGAGGGTATTGCGATGGTTTGGGCATGTGGAGAGAATGGAAAATGAGCGATTGGTGAAAAAGATAACTAGATCAGATGTGAGAGGTGTAAGGCTGAGAGGAAGACCACGAATAGGATGGATGGACAGTGTGAAGAGAGTGTTGGATGCGAGAGGGTTGTCTGTTGAGCAAGGAAGAGTGGCTGTGCGTGATAGAAATGAATGGAGGGAAACTGTGAATGAATAAATGATGATGCAGCCCTGAGAGGATATTCTCCCGCATTTTGTCTGATCAGCTGATCAGGTCAGGTGCGGGTAAGGCGATGGGTCCATTATGATGTGGCAGGGGTAAACCAGCTTTGCTGTCGGGCCCTGCTGCGGATGTCACTGACTGCACTGTGTGGTTGACCCTCGTGCGGTGTGGTGCGGTGAGGATCTGTCCCTTCTCCCCTTTGGGGCTAAGATGCGAATGAATGTGTATGAGTGGATGAGTAAATTGGTACTGTGTTGACCTGTCTCGGCTACCTCCCTTTTCTTGGGGGAAGCAGCCTAGGTATATATATAGATAGATAGATAGTAAATGAGAGAATACTGTGCGTGATACTTAAATTAAGTACAGGTAAAGTTTCACTTATGCAAGTATATGCATCACACCAGGGAAGACCCCAAGAAGAAAAAGAATCTTTTTATCTGGAACTGCAAGACACTTCGGATACAACGGAGAATGTAGATAAGATCATTGTGGGAGACCTGAATGCTCATGTGGGAAGAAACCGAAACAACATAGAAAGTGTAATTAGTGCTTTTGGCATTACAGATAAGGGGAGGCGGTAGCTCGATCGGTAGAGAGTTGGCTTGCGGTCCCGTGGGACACAGGTTCGAATCCTCGCTGATGCAGGGAACAGTTTAAGGATTTGAATTTCATTAAATCAGGCTTTACTGATCTACCAGAAGACCCGCCGACATGTCGTAAAAATGACCCCGCTAATACCAATACACCAGTCCTGTATGAGACAGCCCTAGCATGTATTCAATATGGACGGTGGGTGTTAAGCGCCGAAGTGGTGACATGTAAATTGTAGGAGGACGACTGGGCCTTGATAGCAGGCTGTGAAGCCTATGCCCAGAGTCGGACACATAAAAAAAAAAAAAAAAAAAGATGTAAATAGTGATGGTGAGAATTTGATAGAGTTCTGCACGAAGAACAGCCTGGCCATTATGAACACATTCTTTAAACACAAAGATACCCACAAATGGAGGTGGTACAGGTGGAATCCTGACAGAGGACATTATGTTGAAAAGTCAATGATAGATCTGATTCTTACTAACAACAAATTGATTTTCAGAGATGTGAAGAGTATTCCTTCTGTATCACTAGACTCTGAGCACCGCCTGGTACTAGCAAAAATGAGAATAAGAACATTTAACCCGTTGAAAAAGTTTGTGAGAGAAAGAATAAAAGTACGAGTAGAATGGCTGAAAGAACACGAAGTCGCACAATGATACAAAGAGATGGTTTCTGAAGCTAGACCAGCAGGTCACCAAGAAACTGAAGATATCGAGCAAGAGTGGAAGAACATGAGAGAATGAATTATCCAAATAGCAAAAGAGGTGCTTGAAACTAAGAAAGTCAGTGGAGGAAGAAAGAAGAAAACAGTTTGGTGAACAGAAGAAGTCAGAGAAGCTGCTAAGAAAAAGAATGTTGCTTTTAGAAAGTGGATGAAGAGAAGAAATCCGGAAAACAGAATAGAATATGAAATAGCAAGAAACGAAGCCGAGAGGGTAAAATCATGAGCAAAGAGAGACACATGGGAGAGGAGAGGAAATGAACTGGAAGGAGACATGTCGGGTACAAAGAAACTTATATATAGTATAGCTAAGAGCTACAGAAGGAATGATGAAAGTGGAGTTTATTCAATCAAAAATATGGAGGGGGAGCTACTGACAGATGAAAGGGAAGTGGATGAAAGATGGAAAGAATACTTTTCAGAGCTTCTTAATCCAGCAGAAGTGGCGAGACAAGAAGAAGAAGAAATAGTTGCCCCAAGAATAGAACAAAATGATATTATTACAACAGGTGAAATTAAACTAGCTATCGAAAATATGAAAAATGGAAAAAGCCCTGGAAGTGATGGCATAGCAGTAGAATTGCTGAAAGGAAATGATATAGTTAAGTGGCTTGATAGAGTTTTTAATGTAGCTTGGTGTGACGGTAATGTGTCGGCTGATTGGGGGAAGGCAATTATTTATAAAATTTTCAAAAAGGGTAATCGAACAGAATGCAAGAACTACAGACGAATCTCTCTGCTGTCACATGTGGGGAAGATATATGAAAGAGTATTACAGAAGAGATTAAGATTAACAGCGGAAGATAAGCTGGAAGAATGACAGTACGGATTTAGACCCCAAAGAGTAACAACAGATGCAATATTCACACTGAAGATGGTAATAGAAAAGAACTGAGAGTGGGGCCAGTATGTGTATATTGCATTTGTTGATCTAGAAAAAGCATTCGACACATTACCAAGGGAAGAAATATGGGAAACCTTAGAAGATCCAACATATATGGTAGAGCCCTCCTTAGTTAGAGCTATAAAGAGTCTCTACAGAAATTGTGTTAGTGCGGTGAGACCCAGGTAAGAGAGGACAACTGGTTCAACGTAACTAAAGGTGTTAGGCAGGGTGGTGTGATATCTCCACTTCTGTTCGTGATGTTCATGCACAGGTGTATGAAGAGATTAAGATTTGGAGATGAGGTGACGACACTGGCCAATGCTGACGATGCTGCACTTGTTGCTAAATCCGCAATCGTTCTGCAGGATGCATTTAATGCTTGGAACGAAGACTTAAAGAGAAGAGGAATGAAAATAAATGCCCATAAGACCGAGGTGATGATGGCAGCAAGAGAGAGAGAGAGAGAGAGAGAGAGAGAGGCACCTGAGATAAGAATAGACGGAGTACAGTTGAAGCTGGTGGAAGATTTTAAGTACCTAGGAGTCATATTAAATGAAAGGTGTTTATGGAAAAAGAAATAACAAAGAGAACTGAAGGTTACACCAACAATTTAAGATCAACACACCCACTACTAAAGGAAAGACTCATTCCATCAAGAGTTAAAGTTATCATATACAAAACAATTTTAAGACCAGTATTAACATATGCATCAGAGACTTGGACATTAACAATAAGGCTAAAGAGTAAAATTCCAGCTGCAGAAATAAGAGTGTTAAGTTTGATAAAGGGAGTAACACGAAGAGATCGATTAAACAATGATGATATCAGGAACGAGTTGAACACTGAATCAATATTAGAATTTGTAGAAAGAAACCAACTGAAATGGTATGGCCATATCATGAGGATGGAAGAGGAAAGATACCCTGCCAAATATTATCAGTGGCAGCCGTGAGAAAAGAGGCCGGTGGGCAGACCTAGAAAGAGGTGGAGAGATGGGGTGTGGAAAGCAACTGAGGCGAGAGGATCAACTATGGAGGTGGTGGAGGAAGAAGAATATTATGTGGACCATGCCAGATGGAGAAGTTTTGTGAGGCATCACAACTGACAGGGCACTAGCCCTGATATGGTGAGAAAGGCATCAGCTGGTACAGGCATCAGCTGGCATCAGCATCAGGCAGTATAAGCATCAGCTCCCGTAAGGGTTAACTGGCATAAGCATCAGCTGCCAAAACCGTTAGTTGGTGTAAGCGTCAGCAGGCAAAACTATTAGCTGGTATAACCCTCAGTCAGCATTTAAAGAACACACTCGAAATGTATTATTTTTAGACACGGCTATGTGAGGAATAAGTCGATCCAGTGGTCTTTAGAGTAATTCAGGCTCGTCCACGTCCATTTAGGTCAACTCAAGGTTATTTTGGTAAATGTACTTCATCCCAGTAATGTTTACGCCCACGTACATCAATTCACGCCTTGTACCTCATCTTATCAACTCAGGTCAACTGCATATCGATTCAAGTCACACCAGTGAAGGCTTACGCCAAAAATATTTACCATCGGTGAAATGGTTTTCAATAAATGGCGTCAGGTTTTTCAGAGTCCTTAAGCTCCTTTCATGTGTTTCCCACTGTCGATATTGGTTAATTACAGTCATGCTTATGAAGTCGTGCGAAACAAACAAACCTATCAGCGTAATGACTGCGAGATTCTTTAGTTCAGGTTTTTAGGAACGGCTTGTTGCTGTTGTTGTTTAAGCTCGGTCTGTCTGGTCTCAGTGGGGCTGACCTACTGGTGCAGTTCGAATACAGTACGTATCCGGCCTTGTGGTAGACAGTGCCTTACCAGGGTTGGACCAGCGTCCTTCCCACTGTGAGGTGCAGAGATACAGTATACGGAGAGGTTTAGTTCCTGGGTAAACGCTGCCGCTGTTCCACACAGGGTACACAGCACCACCGCATGTAGGCTCTCCTCCAGCGCCTTAGGAGTGGGTGAAACATAAAAAACTACATGAAGGATCAGAAGGATCAGTATTTGTGACTGTGTTATAAGCAGAACTGTAACAAAGTAACTTCATTTGAGTAAGCTACTGTATTCAAGTAACAGTTACGGCTATCGAATTTTTAATAAGTACTCAATTCATTCATTACTTTTACTTTAACTTAAGTATGGTTTTCAAATACTTTTACTCCAAAATATTTAAAAATTAACAAAAAGAAAGTACCAGTTTCACTAGATAATGGGATTTACTTCTGACCACAGGCCAATGACAGAACATAAAAGTGAAAACATGGATACCGACCAGTCACATATAATATAATGACCAGTCACTATAGTATACAGTATTATACACTGTATATATGTAAACACACTGGTAGGCGACGATGGCCAGCTCTAAGCAGACCAAGCTTTGGCCCACCCAAGGCACAAATAATAGGTTGCACTGCCAGCAACCAGAAATGAGTTTCAACAGTAAAAGCCATTTCTGTATGGGGGTACTCCAGTGCAAGTGCAACATTCCACCCAAGAATCATGACCCTGGCTGATCTTTGGAGGCTAAGCATTTCACGTGAACAAGGTCGTAATTTTAGCGCTTTTCATATTTTCTGCACTTGTTGACCTTTGACCCCTGACCTGGCAGATATAGGTCACGCATGTTCGAAGCACACTTGTAGTACTCATTGACGTCCATAAGCATGTAGTTTCATCCAATTCCATCCACTCACTGTGGAGCTAGGGAACTTGAAATTTGTGGAAAGAAGCACCAGAGGATCAACTTCTAGATGGTACTGCCAGCGACTGGAAGTGGGTTTCAACACTAAATGTCATTTTTGTGTGGAGGTACTCCAGTGCAACATCCCACCCAAGAATCGTGGCCCTGGCTTAATCATCTTCGGAACCTTAGCATTTCAAGCGAGCATAGTCATGATTTTAGCTATTTTCACTGTTTTTGCATTTGATGACCTTTGACCCCTGACCTGGCCTATGAAGCACATAGATGTTCAATAGAAAGTTACAGTACTAGTCAGGGTTTATAAGCATGGAAACTTTCGCCTGATTCCATTGAGGCGCAGGAGAACCAGGGGAGCATTTTTGAACACCAGTAGCGGTTGCTATGGACCCTGAGGCCAATCTTCACAGGGCTGCCACTCGAAAACTAAAGGAGACAGGGGAAAAATGGACGATACACTTCCAATAGGGAACGACCTCAAAAGAATTCAGAGCTTTCTATACCCATTACTAAAGCTTCTACAGCTCAAAACGTGAAAAGTACAAAAAAGGTGGCTTTTCGGCCATTGCTAGGTATCGAGGAGTTGCCTAGCAACCAAAACCTAGTGGACACAACTAGTCCATAGGCTGGTCATTAAGTCCCAGTTTGGTCGGAATCGGTTAATTCTGAAAGGTAGAAGTGCCTGCCACAATTAAACAAGA
>JAGKTI010023994.1:2686-14560 GCA_018397915.1 Birgus latro
TCCTCACATACAAACAGTACAATAAAAGGCTTTAGTTTTATGAAAGGATGGCCAAGATGCGAGTCGACTGAAACACACTGAAACACGATGGATCACTGAAGCTACATTTAATTAATTTACCTCCATTAGTGTCACTGAGAGAGAGAGAGAGAGAGAGAGAGAGAGAGAGAGAGAGAGAGAGAGGCCATATTGCTTTGTACAACCAAGTATGAAACTGCTTGTAGGTAATGAACGTCTCACTGACATCTGACTCCACCAAATGATACATCATTAAACATTATTAAGTAGATGAATAATACTCTCTTGCTGAAAGCTTTCCAGACAATGAATAAAACATAACATTACACTGCATTTTTGGCTACTGACAGAAGATTTTCCTCGGAAGAGAGGAGTCATTGGTAGGTAAAAGGTTACCGTAATCTATCTCATTTTTTGCTGTATAGGGAAGTCTTACCACAACTGATTTATATCATCTGGTACAAGCAAAAAAAAAAAAAAAAAAAAGTTCCCCGTACTGAAGTGGTTAATGAAACTATGTATACTGTCATCACTCACTTTGCAGGACTGAAACAAAATCAAGTTAGAGGAAATCTTGGAGTTAGAGACCCCTCACCGGTCACTGGTAAAGAAAAGTTTCTCAGTTGGAATGAAAGCTGTTATTTCTGTTTCTCTTTATTTAATCAAAATCAATATATAAATTATATATGCTGTCCTTCACATATTAGGACAGCGGTAGTATTTTTTATAAATTTCATGAAACGTTAGGTGAGCACGATCAGCTGTTAATAAGAACACAAGAACGATGAAGCTGTCAGGCTTAACTCTGTCATGAACGAAAAAATTTTAGCATTCAATTACTGCAAACTTCAAGCAATAGTCTATTCGGTTGGGGAGTGAGTCATATGATGTTGAGTTTTAAAAATATATCCTAGAAAATTTATACTATCTCGTGGATGTATACCAGGATTGAGGATTGCGTTATGATAAATAACGAGGGTCTTTACTAGTCTCATATGGCAATAATGAGTATTTGATTACAATTATAGCTGCATTTTCTAGAAAACCATCTGAAACTTAGAGAAAGAGAGAGAGAGAGAGAGAGAGAGAGAGAGAGAGAGAGAGAGAGAGAGAGAGAAACAGGGGGATAACAATAAAACCTTCTAGTATGAATGCTATCACCTAAAAGGTTTATCGAATTATCATGTGGACAAGTAAGAGAGGAAGATAAAAGCAACTGTGAAAGCAATGAGACACAGAGACAGAAATATACTCAGGCAAACAGAGAAACAAACAGTCAGAAGATATGAATAACAGTTCTGTAAATAAATATAAACATAGTTAAATGCACAATCAAAACTCTAGTTATGATTCCAAATTCAAGTCCGTGTCCAGTGCCTTTATTTACAGACTAGCTCTTGTTTTTGTTTTTCATCGTCAAGGAATATTCTTAGGGATTTACAGTATTATCCATTTTTCAGTGTTTGTGAAGTGACAGTGGCGGTGATTGACAATGTTTCCACGATGGAGTTTTAATTAAGAAAGTATAAGGTGGGATAAGTCAGGGTGGGTTGGGAGAATGTTGAAGTGTGTGTGTGTGTGTGTGTGTGTGTGTGTGTGTGTGTGTGTGCGATTATTTATAAAGAACAGTTAAGGCTGAGAGCCCGAGATCCTGTGTTTTTCAAGGAAAACTGAACAAATATGGAATTCCGATTCAAAATCCTTTGATATAACAGGAAACATTACGTATAAATGAGTGAAATTTGTGTGAAATGGAAAAGATGAACTGTAGAAGACAACTTTACAATTGATCAGTATCTTATATAAAAAAAAATGACTGAAAGTATCGATCTATTCCTGCATTAAAGACCTGGCCAGCAAAATGGTACGAATGTGTAGTTAGATCGATACTGTTTACCCGCAATTATGGGGAAGGTATACATGCAGGGAGTACAGAAGTGCGGAGAGCAAATGTCAAATGTTTGGTGTAGTAGTAACTTTTCTAACTGTGCAGCCGAGTAAATATCGAAAGTAGATATTTAACCAGATCTAAAAACAACAAAGGCTTATTAGTATTATCATCAGACAGTATCAATTTTTTCCTCTGGCCTGATTTGTTTATTGCAGCTAATTAACTGTCTCGGTGACCCACTGAAATGCCTCATTCAGGTGTATTCTGCCTAAGCAGGTCACGTACTGACTATGACAACCAAGCAATGTCCCAAAAGGTAAAACATTTTTATTATTAATATGTGAGATGAGAGTGTGTGTGTGTACGTGTGTGTGTGTACGTGTGTACGTGTGTGTGTGTGTGTGTGTTTATTTATATTCTCTGCATTAGCTCCTTTAGTACGATGACGAAATTAATATTTTATTCATGCTGTTCCCAAAAAACTTCATTTACCTTAGAAGTTACCACGTCAACAAAACAATGATTATTCCCATATTCTTGTTCATACTTTGCAGTTTTATTCATCTTAAGGGGAACGCTTTAGATTAAAGAGGTCGTCAGGTGTAGACCTACTCGTATTAACCATCAAGATCATCATCATTAGTAGCTGCAGCAGCACAACTATATTCATCATTTTTTTTTTTAATGCAAGGAAGAAGGAACCAAAGGCCGTGGGCCCGCAAGCTGTTCCTTCTAAGAACAAACAAAAACAATACAAAAAGAGAGCCAAATTCAAGATCCACTGTTCATTTCGAGATACCTGGACACACTGCGTTTGAAAGACTGGAGATCATAGGAAGTAGGAAATACAGACAGAGGAAGACAGTTCCAGAGTTGACCAGTCCCATAAATGAAGGACTGGGAATAACGGTTGACTCTTGCATTAGAGAGCTGGACAGAAAAGGGATGAGAGGTTGTTGCTAAACGAGTGCTACGTGCCCGTCGTAGAGGTGGAGGGATGCAAGCAGATAGTTCAGAGGAACAGTAGCCATTGAAGCAGCGATAGAAAAGAGATAAAGATGCAGCAGTGCGGCGAAGAGACAGAGGTTGAAGAGAGCTAGTAAGAGGAGGAGAGTTAATAAGACAAAAAGCCTTTGACTCCACCCTATTGAGAAGGGCTGATGTGGAGAGCCTCCCCACTCATGAGAGTTGTACTCTAAACAGGGGCGAATAAAACCCGTGAACAAAGTCAACAACTGTGCAGGGGTAAAGAAGGTTCGGAATCGGCTTAGCACACCTAGTCTCTTGGAAGCAGATTTCACAAGAGATGTAATATGTTCCTTCCAAGATAGATCCCTAGTGAATGAAACCCCAAGCATGTTCACGGATGATGCAGGAGGAAGCTGTACATTGTTAAACATCAGTGGGTACTCCTGTGGAAGATTCTGGCGGGTTGATAGGTGTAAGAATTGAGTCTTTGATGCATTAAAAACAAGATTATTTTTACCCTAGTCAAAGATACGAGCCAAGTCAGACATTAGGTGTGCCATAGCCGCATTCCTTGTTTCCTGAAGTAACTGCTGAGACGGACGTTGCGGGAACCGAAAGGAAAGGTGAAGGGTGGAATCATCAGCGTACGAGTGGATAGGGTTAGAGGCACAGCTTAGAAGGTAATTGATGAATAAAAGGAAGAGAGTTGGTGATATCATCACAGTCATCAGAACTAGTCATTATAATTATGACCATAGCCTCTATCATCATCATCATCATCACCATCATCATCACATTTATCAGATGCCGTAATCTCATCATTAAGAGCAATTTCAGTATCTTTTGTAGACCACTAAGAAACAACAAAAACGTCATCAGTAGTGTAAACCATCTTGCTGTTAGGGAAATCCCTCCTCTCCTTCCCCTTCTTTCGCAGAGATTGGCAGACTTTATGAAAACAAAAAATCAGTTTCTTCCTTCGGAAATTAAGAATGAAAGACAGCATTTACAAAGGACAGTTAATTATGGATACTTTTGAAGATATGAATTTTCAATTTCAATGTAATTCTGACATTTAATTTTCGATAGGCAACAATTTTTAACCATATTAGGTAACCTGGGGTCTCACAGACCCCAAGGGAAAAAATAAATAATAAAATACTGCACTTACGATTCATCGCTACCGAGACAAAGGGCCGTACCTCGATTATCGAAATTTTTCAGGAGCGCGATCAGAAGTTTTTGCTCAAATGCTTTCATTCATTGCTGTTGTAATTTTAAAGGCATTTGGATGCTGTTAATGGAATAGATTGGAAAGATATTGTAGGTTTTTCCTCTCACGGTTAAGTTTTTGATGAATAACATTTTAAGGGGTATTAAGTGGAGGGAATGTAAGAAAATGTTCTGGAAGGAGGTAAAGAGAGTTAGACAGCGTGCCAATGAAGTTAGTTGGGGTGTGAAAGATTAAAATCGTAGATTACTAGTGGAGAAGGGAGAAAAAGTGAACAGATGGAGAGAACACTTTAATGATTTGTTGAACATAGAGAATGAAAGTAATGCAAGTATAAGTGGCTGGGGAATGGCTGGGAGAAGGAGGGTTGTGAAAAGAGAGGAAGAAATCAGTAGGATGGAATTGGTAGAAGCAATGAAGAAATTTAAAATGGGGAAAGCCTCAGGAATTGATGGAGTGTGTGGGGAAATGCTGACGAATGAGGGAGAGATAGTAATAGAATGGATGTGGAAGGTGTGCTGATTGGCCTGGGAGGAAGGTAGAGTCCCGAAGGATTGGAAGTCAGTTATAATTATTCTCCTGTACAAAGGAAAAGGGGAAAAAGAAGTGTGTCGTAATCATAGGGGCATTTACCTTCTTAATGTAATAGGAAAAGTATATGGTAGGATACTTATTGAGAGTTAGGGAAATAACAGAGGAATTAGTTGGAGAAGAAGAGAGGTTTTAGGAAAGGAAGAGGTTGTGTAGACCAGATATTCATTCTTAGATCTTTAGTGGAAAAGTTTCTAGAGAAGGGAAAGAAGTTGCATGCAGCCTTCATGGGTTTGGAGAAAGCATATGACAGGGATAGACAAGGATTGTGGAAAGTATTAAGAATATATGGAGTAGATGGCCGTATTGCGTGTGGATGGCAAACTGAGTGAATTTTTCCATTTGAAGGTTGGATTGAAACAAGGATATGTCATGTCTCCATGGTTGTTCAATCTCTATATCGATGGGGTTATAAAAGAGATACAAGGTCGGGCAGTGGATGTTGGAGCAGCCCTAGTGAGAGAGGGAAGTGTTTGGAAACCCCGTGTACTGTTGTTTGCAGATGATACTGTGTTGTTGAGTGAAGACGAAGGGGAGCTGCAAGGCTTGGTAGATGACTTTGGGAGAGTGTGTAAGAAGTGGAATCTAAAGGTGAATGTAGGGAAGAGTAAAGTGATGGTCTTCGAGAGAAGTGAAGTCAGTGAATGTACAGTGAGATTGGATGGGGAGGATATGGAGAATGTGAGTGCATTTAAGTACTTGGGTAGTGTGATGAGTAAGGATGGAAGTCTCGAGTGTGACGTGCTTGAAAGGGTGCAGCAGGGAAGGACGGTTGCTGGTTCCTTGAAAGCAGTGATAAGAAACAGGACAGTGAGCATGGAAGTGAAAAAATTGCTACCTGACAGTATTGTGATACCAACTCTAACATATGGAAGTGAAGCTTGGAGCCTGTTGGAGGGACAGAAGTCAAGAGTGAAAGCAGTGGAAATGAGTTATTTGAGAGGAGCATGTGGAGTCACACGGAGAGACAGACTAAGTGAAGGAGCGTTGTGGTGTGGATGTGGACGTGATAGGAAGTGTTAGGAGAAACATGTTAAGGTGGTTTGGGCATGTGGAGAGGATGGTGAGTGAGCGACTGACGAGGAGAGTGTATGTGAGTGAGGTGGAGGGGGGGAGAGGGAGAGGGAGGCCGAGGATGAGGTGAAGGGATGGAGTGGGGAGGTATATGAGAGAGGGGGCGTGTGAGCTGGGAGCAGGGCAGTGAAATGGCAGGGGGCAGAGCGATATGGAGGCGATTTGTTTGTGGCCATCCAGTGCGGGATTGAGGCGTCTGGCAATAGATAGATAGATAGGAGTGTTTTAAATAGATACGCCCGTTCATCTTGTAAGAAAAAGTTTCTCCATAGTGGAATCTTTAAGTTTCGCCACAGATACACCTGTTTTTCTTTTTATTAAAGATCCCTTACAGCAAACAATAAGTGAGTAATGCCTACAAGTATTTAGATAGCACAGCTTTTTAATGAGACGTAACTCAAAATTAACACTAACACAACAGCCTGTTTGGTACGAGGAACAGGTGTATCTTGACTTACACCCAGTCAACATGTTCACTTTGACTACTTTGTATGGTAAAAAATGCTCATAACTCGAGGTACGCCTGTATGTCATGAGACTGAGCAGTCGTTTTTGAGATAGGTCGACACTCACGCATGCTGTTTCTCGGCAACTATTGCTCATAGAGATACACCACTTCGACACATTATGGATCTCACCATAAGGATCACCATAGTGGTATTATCTCTAACTTTTTTCTTTTTTTTTCGAGATACACCACTTTGTCTCGAGAGCAATGGTTTGATCCTTTGCAATCTGTTATAATAAACAAATGATTCAAACTTTTTTTCTATCATTGAGGCCAAGAAATTAAAGTATAAATGAGACATTATTTTTAGAAATATAAAAAATAAATAAAATGTTGTATATGCTAATTTTGACTTTAACACTAGCAAAACTGAAAGCTAATATCTTAAACTCTTGAGTCATCTGCTGTAGACCGATCTTGGGACTTCCTGTAATAAAAGGAGAAACAAGCCAATGAAAATTAACTACACACAAGGAATGTTCAATGAGATAGCATGTTGGGTACCCTGGGGTCGGACAGACCACAATGGCTCTATAGAGCCAAATCAGAGCCAGTTCCAGGAATAACCCATAAACCTAATGAAGGACTTCACTAGTCAGGAAGGTAAATAGAAAGACAGATCCCTTGGGCCTGAAGTTCATATACAGAGTATAAGAAATAATTTTCGGGGCCTGGGGTCTAGGAGACCTCCGTTTACCAATCCTGGGATAATTTTCAGTGAGTTTTTGAGAAGAAAATATTATGTACAATCTCGAGACCTTACCAGAAGTAAACAGGAATCCACATTGGAAGCGAATAAAATTATAGTTTTAAACAGATATCTTTACGTTAAATACATATAACCTTATAACCATATAACACGTGTTCCCTACGTGACAACAAGTGGGTTGGCGGACAGTTAGTGCCCCTCCCCGGAAAACAAGAAACTAAAAATACGAACAAGAAGCCTTGGACCAGAACTGACCAAAAGATGACGACAAAGGACTGAACGAAGGACGTGGTACGGATAGCTACATGGAATGTAAGGGATGCAAATGATGAGGTGAAAGAAAGAGAGATTGTCCAGGTGCTTGAGGGTGAAAAAGTTGATGTACAGTTGCGGACACACCAAACAGAAACACCCCGTCCACCAGCGAGGTGGTGCAATGCTCTTCTCATCTTGTAACACTGATAAGTATGGAACTTCACCAGGTTTCGTTCGGTGGCTAGGACGAACTGAACTCGGTGATCATTGCCGCTGTGCACAGTTATTGGTGGGATATAAACAATGTCCAGCCTGACAATATATTGAAAATTACAACGTTTTGTGAATATGGTAATAAGATAAAGTGTAACTTTCGACAAACATCACGAACCATGCATCATTTACCGACGGCAAGCATATAAGCCATTATAACATTATCTGCATTTCCACACCAATTATAATAATCACAAAATTACCGTGACTCCCCTCCTCCTTGACAGTGAACCTTAAACTGGTATATCTCATTAATAGACGCAATTTCATAAGAGGTAGCGCCCCATGAGGAGGTAGGGTGGGGCACCTGAGAGACAGGAGAAGGGAGGTAGGTGAGGAGGGGGAAATAGTGATCTGGCTGGTGGAAGGGGGGAGGGGACTCTACAGGAGTCGAGTGATGGGGTAGTGAGCTGTAGCAGGAAACCAAGATGGGATGGGTAAATGATACCTTGGTGACATGGTGCAAAATCAGCTATAGTTTAACGTTGATTACGGACTTTGATAATCAGATCGTTAAACGTTCTGCAGACTTTGGCACATTACGCAGTTTACTGGCATGTTTTGTTATATCGTCTATAGGACGACCTACTCCCCAAGGGGGAGCACATTACACAAACTCTGCATTATTAGTGTGTGGTGACGACTTTTTCATCACATGGTGATATATGAAACATCCCTAGAATGTTTGTCTGATGTTACACTTGTTATCATAGCCATCGGGAGCTATTCTTGTTGCATTTATGTAGTAATACCAAAGATGAGAACTGTGATATCGAAAGCAGAGGAGGGGGAGGGAGGAGCCTTTTTCTGGTCACATTAAATAATAGTTAACAGTAGTGATTCGTGCCTATGGTTCTCGTTAATATCTGTATGGCACCGATGTAAACGAAAACGTGATTTACTAGAGAAGGACAAACTGGGTCCCAGAACATAGATGGCGATACTGGGATGGGCTAATAGGTGTGTAGAGAGATGCCTTATCAGCTTCATTACAGGATCTTTATGTCGGATTACTGTAAACCCATACTAATAGAATAAATCGTGGAATGAAGGACGTGTAAGTGTTAAACAGTCTGATTCACAACATCAGTATTCAGTTCAATGTCCTCCCCTCCCTCTTCCCGACAGCTGCGTGCACTCATACTTGGGTACTGACTGGAAGGGGAAATGGCCGTAATGACTGCTACACCATGAATAGCGGATCACTTATTTATACATCAAAAATAGTGGTTCACCTATTTTCTTTAATGGATTGCAATATACACCGTTACTCATCCAGGGCAACAGCTCCATGTTCGGACATGCTGAGATGTGTGGCTCAGTAGTTGCTCTCCGTGAACAGGGCAATGATCCTCGGATTTATCTCTGTCCTGTCAATTTCGTACAGCGTGAACCTTACTCGGTTGTTTAGCATAACAAAACACATTGCAGATAAAGTGTGTGTATGCATAAAAGCTTTTTCTGCAACTAGTGGCATAGTTGACGTAATGTGCACGTGCTCAGACTGGATACCTACTGACATTACAAGCTTGTTCCACCATTACTGGCTCGAGGATTTGTGAAGGAATGCTTGAGGTATACGACAGGTGCTCAGTATAAATCTAATTATAACTAATAACTATTGGCAATGTGTAAAATCAACAGCCAAATACGGCATACAGATAACGGTAATGGGTTGAGTATATTCACCTTTATTTTATATCGGTGCCATACAGATATTAATGAGAACCAAAGGGACTACCATTACTGTCAGGCTGTTCACATTTATTGGTGATAATGGAAAAATCTACATAAGCCTATCCCTACTCTATTTGTGATATCAGCCGTCATCCATGATGATACTATGTAGGATACAAGAGTAATTCCCAATCACTATGACAACAGCTGTAACATCTGACAAACTGTTGGGACGTGTTATATATTTGCACATTAACAGGTAGTCACCATACTCATAATACAGGGGTACTGAGCCACCCAGTGGGAAGCGTGTCGTGAATTGGGTACAAACCATGACGGTCAATTACAGCAAGTGGAAACGTCAAAATAACGTTTCATGGTCTGACCGTAAAATTCCATTTTCTCCATGAAACAATGATTTGTCCCGGTCATCACCTTGTAATCTATTCCCTCCACTGCAGCTTCTGTCTACCAAAGTCCACTGCCCGCTACCCCATGACCCCACTCCTCTAGCCCCCAGTTCGAACACTATTGCCCTCTTCCTCACCCACATCACTCCTCCTGTCTCCCAGGTCCCCCCATCCACAACCACCCTGCCGCCTTCTGTGGCGCCACCTCCTGTATGCAGTGAACTTGCTTCGATTTCAGAGGTTTACGAATATCAGGCTCACGGTTGGAAGGATGAGCGTCACGATAATTCTTATAATTCTTTGTTCATCGGTACTTGTGGGGAAGATGATTGTCACGAATTTTCTACATCGTAAAATTATGTAAAGTAAATTGTGACATCGAGTGATTTTGCGGGAGGAACGAATTATTATGAAATGTACAATGTTTTGCTCGTTCTCTCAAACTGTCCGCTCGCGTGCTTGTAGCTTGTATTCGCATCAAGTTGTCAAAACTTTCGTCATTCTTTCGCGAGTGATTGTTTTTATGTGCGGGCGGTGCATTCCTCTGAGCGATAATTTCTGAATTATCGTTTCTGCTCCCAGCCGTTACGCCGGCCACACCCTTTCACACGCTTTTCATGCCATGTACTCAAAATCAGAGCTAGTCTGTCTGTAGACACGTTCTGTGCGGTATGCCTTGCAAAAAGGCTCG
Source organism: Birgus latro (assembly GCA_018397915.1). Classification (NCBI taxonomy): domain Eukaryota; kingdom Metazoa; phylum Arthropoda; class Malacostraca; order Decapoda; family Coenobitidae; genus Birgus; species Birgus latro. The sequence continues at coordinate 12,984 of JAGKTI010023994.1, forward strand.
AATTATTTTCTTAGCGATTTCAGATCTCAGCTTGTGTTGGCGTGTGTCCCGAAAGCTCCCACCAATCCTTGGTGATCGTCACAGCAGCTCGGTTTCATCTATACCGATTAGTATTTTCTTGTTTTCCTAGGTTTAAGTTTTTTAGATATTTAGCTGTTTGTCTGAGTGTTTGAGTGAGTGCATTTCCCTTTCTTTGATTTGAATTGGAGTCATGTGACGTAAATTTATTTGCTTGTATTCAATAAATTTACAGTTCGTTTTCTTGAGCTTTGTTAAACGTAACAGTCGTGTTTAATTTTCCCACATATTTAATACAGTTTTGCTACTCCATGTTAGCACAACTCTTTGTATTAAATCACGACTGGTACTTAGGCCAGCTTTTGGCATTAATCCTTAAATCCGTTGTGCTAGCTAGGAGTTTGGCTCAGCCAAGATCCTGTTTATCTTTATTATTATCATTTTGAATGTTAAGAGGAGAAACTAACTTTCTCAGAGGCTAACGGTACAATATTACAGCCTACTTGAGCGTCTAGTCTCTGCTGTGTACCGTTGAGAAAGTCTATAAATTCTCGACTCTAGAGAATTGGCGAAGTAAGCCAGCATAAAGTGAAATCGCTACATGATTTCACGAGTCTATTCTCTTGTAGTAAATGACTCGATAGTCATTCTTAGCACACATAGCTATATATATAGTGTATACTCGAATTATACAATATCACATTATTTTTTGAATTATCACATTTTCCTTTTGAAATACTTAAATTTCCCCTGACACTGATAAGTATGAAGAATCATTAACTGTTACATGGTTCATGACTCGAAACTGATCAATTCATGAAATCCGTGTCATTCATAATAACTGCCATCAGGTAGAGGGGGTATTGTGTGACAATTTTAGAAATCTTACCATAATGATGACATGATATTATCAGTATATTTTCTGGCGGAACATTGCTTATGTATTATATTACCACTAGTAACTGCGCACAGCATCAATGATCACTGCGTTCGGTTCGTCCTAACGACCGAACGAAACCTGATGAAGTTCCATCTTATCAGATGAGGAGAGCATTACACCACCTCGCTGGTGGACGGCGTGTTTCTGTTTCATATGTCCGCAACTGTACGTGGATTAACTGAATGGCGAGGTGAGGGTGTGAGAGAATAGGAGTACGGATGGGATATATATATGCGTGGGAGTAGGTGAGAATGAGAGGGCAAAAGAAGGAGTGTGTATTGTTGTGAGCAACAGATGGAAGGAGAATATAACAGTATCGATCAGTTGGTTCAAGGATTCTGTGGGTAAGACTGAAAGTTGGAATACAAATGTTGGCGATTATATGCGTGTATGTGTCAACGCAAGATCGTACAAGCAGAGTGAGAGAATGTGGAAGCGTGCATGGAAAAGTTTGAAAGGAATGAGACAGTGTTTTTTATTGGAGATATGAATGGAAGAGTATGGAATGTGAAGATGGATGGAGTAGTTGTTAAGTAGGAGGTGCCTGCAGAGATGGAAGAGAATGGCAGTGCTTTAGTGGAAATTTGTGCAGGGAGGGGGTTGGTGATAGCCAATATTC
>JAGKTI010023995.1:0-14559 GCA_018397915.1 Birgus latro
GTGTGTGTGTGTGTGTGTGTGTGTGTGTCAGCACTTTGCCCACACACACACACACACATACACACACTTCTCTTTCCTTCAGATATCAGCTGGCATAGTCAACCAACCAATGCCAGACGCGGAAATAAGGGTGTGGTGGGCACGGGTATGGCTTGTGTTCTGGTGGGTGGCGGTGGACATCTTAGCGGCCGCCTACATGAGCAACCTCATGTCTGTGCTGACAGTGCCGGCCTTCCCGCCCAGGATACACACTGCAGAGCAGCTGTCCAAGAGCCATGTCATGTGAGGGTGCTGCTGTTCCTGGTTGTGGTAGTAGTGGCAGCAGCAGCAGATGTAGTAGTAGTAGTGGTAGCAGCATAAGTAATAGTAGTAGTAGTAGTTATTCTCCACACCCAGTTTCTTCTTCTACCCTCAAAACATTCTTCAGTTTCATGCCATTCCTTCATCAGTTCATTTCAAACATAATAGAACTCTTTACTTGATAAGTACCCCCATACAACCTTTCCATTTTCTTGGTTCAGGCCTTCTGATAGCGATTTATGGGGTCAAACGTAAACCATATCAACACAGAGTTTCGGAACGTATTTCTTGTGTATGAATCATCATGGTAATTTGCACAGAAGTGTAAATAGTACTGTAGCTATGTGGAGGCCATCTTGCATTCCCTTGGCTTTTTTATTTTGTCAGTCTTTAGCTTTTGTTGTTTTAACAGATATTTCCTCATTAACCTCACATTACATCCATGATGAACTACGCCAGTTTTGTACCCCCGGGACTAAAATCCTCCAAAAACCAAATCTGACCTAACCCAACCTAACCAGATCTAACTTAACCTAACCTACCCAAATTTAACAAAGCAAGCTAACCAAATCCAATACATGTATACCCCAGTTTAACGTTGAAATTAGTTAAGTAAAAACCTATTGTCAGGCGGGGTATCGTATCTCGGGGTAGATTTAACATTTAAAGTATAGGGATGCATTTTTGAGCCCTGGGTTTCCACCCAACAAAGTTTTAAACCCACCAAAATGAGACCAAAAGCAAGTTTTAAGCCAATCTAAATGGTCTAACAGCTGTAAAAGAAGCAAACCTAAGCCTATCACCTGTAAATAACTTACTAAAACCAACACATAAAATCTGAAAATTGTCAAATATAAGTCAAGAAAAAAATCAAGCATAGTAAACTGTCCCCCAAAATGACAATGTTCACCCCACATATGGCTACAATACATTAATCTAACTCTAAAAACAGTTTATAAATCAACATAAATTTAGTCAAAAATATCAGAATCGGTAAAAAAAAAAAAAAACACATCATTATCCCATTCAGTCCCGATCAACTTTTTACGCAACACACCCTCAGAACTCGACCGATTTTCAACTTTTTTTTGGCTCAAACCTCCGCTTTTGGTGAGAAATATCGAAAATTCATAGAGAAATCGCCCTCCTGAGCTTATAAATGTTGGCACAGGTGTCAGTCAGCCTAACGTTTTCCTTCATTCTCTGGGTACCTGGCTAAAGAAAACGAACTATGGAAGGGTTAACTAATTCAAGCCACTTTAAATTATGTATGTATTTATTTATTTGGTACGAATTTATGTGTAGTACAAGTCTATATTTGGTTTCACACAATAATATAGGCGATAAAAGAATTGTTCACTCACCCAAAAACCGAGCAAATGGCACATTCATTTACGACATTACCACCTCACCACTTCTGTTTGTTTCTCCCTCTAGGTTCTTTGTTTCTTTGTCCTCCACCTCAGGAATCACTTTCACCGTGAATTTCGTCATTGGAGAGACAATGGGGCAACATATCTTTACTGGCCAGGTTCCTGCTAACAGGTGAATTGGCAAGTGTGAGGGGGAGGGGGGTCACGTGGGGCCAGGTAGTATCCCCGCTTGACAGCAGGTAGAGGAAGGTCTCCCACATACGCATATGAAAAATCACCTGCTAATCTTGAAAAATGTGCTAACGACGGGCCTTGCAATTGACACGTACGATGCACATCGGTGGGTCTGTTCGCGGAAAAAAGTAGAAGTAGTGACGTGCATTGTACGTCGGTGGGACTTGGCGAGTTAAACCGGGGTCTGGCTATCGGTAGACGGGGTATGGTGGTATTTCTACCCTCATTATTTAAATGCAGTATCACATTTAGGGGTATCATATATTGAGGTACACCTGTATAACCTAACCTAGGGTACCCTGCCTTGACCTAGCCTAACCTACCCTAACCTAAACTAAACTCCCTTTTTCTGTGTCAGTCCATCCATGCTGAACTACGGCAGTTTTGTACCCCTGGCGCTAAAGTCGTCCAAGAACCTGGTCCTGGCCACCTTGGGGAGGAGATTGTTCCTGGATAATGTGCTCCTGGAGGAGGACCCGTATGGCTACCTGATAGGGAAGGTGCTGGCTGGAACACACGCTCTTATAAGCTCCAGCGACTACCTCTGGTTCGCCCTCCACAGGCACAAAGTCACCAGGAAGGTTTATCTTCTTGAGGACAAGGTAAATTTTCTTTCATTTCTTTCTTTATTGACTGAATTATTTCCTTTATTAAGCTGTTTATTTTACTTTTTTGGGGGGGGAGAGGAGAGGGGGGAACCTATGTTGTTACCACAAGAGAAATGACCAGGAATTACTATCTTCAGAAGAACAAAGCAAATTTCTTTCTTTATCTAATTTATTGGCCTGTGTTATTTCCTTTATTAAAAAAAGGGATTAAAGAATCCCCTGAGCTATACCTTACAACGAGATCATATAGCCCCGCTAGGTAACAGGAGGGCGCTACCCCTCCTGGCATGGCAGTCCCGGGTGTGGCTCGAACTCGCGACCCCCCGGTCCCGAGCTCGATGCTCTACCTCTGAGCCACCGTGTCCCCTTTCTTTATTGATCCATTTATATTGTGAAGGGCACCCACGCTGTCATATGCTCCCCTAGTTCACGCTGCAGAGGAACAAAACCACCAGGAAATGTTGTCTTCTAGAGGCCAAGGTCAATTCCGCACTTTATCTTTTTTTATCATTCATTTTATATCCTTTATTGAACTACTGTATTTATTTTATTTATTTTTGAGGACACTCACGCCATATGCTTCAGCGACTACATGAAATAATAATTAAAAAAAAAAACAGTACCAGGAAAGTCTACCTTCTGGAGAACTTTCTTTTCTCTCTCTCTGTCTTTTATTAGACTGGGTTGTTAGGTTGGGTTAAGGGTGGGTATAGTAAGGTTAGGTAGGGGAGGGAAGGTTAGGTTAGGTTAGGTTAGATTAGGATAGGGTTGGGTAGAATAAGGTAGGGTAGGCTATTTGGTTAATATTAGGATTGGTTCTTCAGTTATTCTTCAATAGCGTAATTTTAGGCTAAGTTATGGCACAGGGAGAAGCTGACCATGAATTTCTAACATTTATCTCTATCGCCAGACGCCATAATCCCACACGGGGTGGCCATTTATCTTTGAGTGTTGTTTCACAGGATGAGGCACTAACCCTATACCAACCCACTTGTTATAGGTAGGAAACTCATATAAGTTGGTTATATGGTTACCACCCAGCATTGTAAATGGTTTCCTGGCTTACTGGAAACCATTTGGCTTGTCACCTAATGGAAAGCTACATGAAAAGGAAAGAAGAGCTGAAATACCCACCCCAATGGGAGACCACGGAAGGGGTGGCGCAACACCAACCCCTTGAAGGAACCACGGAAGGGGTGGCGCAACACCAACCCCTTGAAGGAACCACGGACAGGGTGTCGTGTCGCAACACCCACCCCAGGGGGAGACCACAGGGAGGCGAATAGGGCATGTGAAGGGCCCAGTTTAGACGGGCCTATGTCCCCCACTACTTGCGCCTCTCTTCCCCTCAATGGAGCCAGATAGAAGAACGCCGCCCAGCAGACCATTTTCCAGTCGGGCCAGCACTCACAAGGATCGGGATGGGACTTGCATTCCTACAGTCCCAGGCAGCACTGCAACGATGGCCACCATCCACACTGGGGAGAAGTTGGTCACCATATGCTTCTCAGCTTCTACCCCCTGCAGGACTACAGCAACAGCCACCGTCCGCGCTGGGGAGGGGACGGCCACCGTACACCCTTCACCTGCAGCCTCCACTGTGGACAGCAGTGCGGTGACGGCCACCGTCCACACCGGGGAGAGATCGGCCACCATCCACACCGGGGAGAGATCGGCCACCGTATGTCTCTCGGCTGTGACCCCAGAGAAGGGCAGAACTGCGGCGATGGCCACTGTCCGTGCCAGAGAAGGATCAGCCACCGTCCGTCCTTCGTCTGCCACCTCCACAGGGAGCAGGACTGCGGAGACGGCTACCGTCCACGCTGGGTAAGGTTCGGCCACTGTATGCCCTTCACTTGCTGTCCCAGAGGTTAGTGGAACCACGGCGACAGCCACCGTCCGCACCAGGAAGGGGTCGGCCACCGTACATCCCTCATCTGCTACCCCTGTGAAGCCCTTTACAGAGGACGTCCCTTGCTTGCCTCACCCATCCAGAGGCCGAGCGGGGCACACTTCTGTCTCTCCTCACGGGGTCAGTCCCCCAGCGGAGTTGCAGCTGGAGATCTGGCGAGGCCCTGAGGTGAGTCTGGAGATCCGTGCCCTGCAGCCAGCACCTCGACGACGACCCTCACTGTCAGACGCCGCAGGCAGCCCCTGACGGCGGCCCAACCCGAGTGAGACTGCAGCCCTCAGTCACCCAGTGGTTCCTTCGGGACTCCGGGGCGTGACCTCCCCAGCCCCATCGGCAAGCAGTCCTCCTCCAGGAGTGGGCACAAACAAGCGTGCCTGCTCGCTCTGTCTGGCCCAGGTCCCGAAGGCCGATCTCCCCACCGAGGCCCCACTAGGGAAAGGCCTCCCTCCATGCTGCCCACCAGCCCACTCCGGACGACCCGGCCCCTGGCAGTGGTTCCGTGCCTCCAGCGGGAGGGCGCACCTGATGAGACCCCTCCCACACCTGGATGACACCTGTGAGAAGCCCAAGTCCCCAGAAACCCAAACCAGAGTCCTCCTGTCTTATTGTGCCCTTTACCTGTACAGTGTATTGTTTTGATATTGTGTTAAATACTGTGTTGATTCTAAGGCAATATACGTGTAAGGTTGGTTGACCCGAGTTTTTATGTCTCGTTCCTCTAGTTGCATGCTCTAGACCTGGTCTTGAAGAGAACCCCAGATCAGTTGCTTGTGGTCAGAGGACAAGAAGTTGACCTTCGAACAACGTAGAATAACACTGGTGGCCAGCGGTTGTTCTTGATCCGGTCAGAGAGCAATGAGAGACATAAGCGAAAGTTTAGCAAAAGGGTGGCCAAACCGCAAGTGCAGATGCCAAAGTTCGATCTCGAACAACACAGAATTAACACATCCCTGTTCATGGTTAAGCCACTGCTAGACATAGGATTCGATCACAACAGGGAGGAGATAGCAGTTACCCTGCCTCACCTGGGCAAAGCAGTGTCAAGTATTTCCACCAAGATCGTCCCGGAGCTGACATGGGCGAAATTCACCCAAATCTTGATCTAGGCAATCACACCATCCTTGGGGAAAATCGTAGCCTTGTCACAGCTCGACACCCTCACCTATGACGGCAACCTGGACTACACACTCTGCCAGGCCAGGCGACTCATCACTGCCGCGTAGCCAGAGACCAACACAGCCACCCAGGAACAACATATATTCAACACACTGTTGAGGATCCTCCCCAGCACCATAAGGGAACACTTCACGGTATATGACACTACGGGAGACCTCGACAAAGACGTCCAGCTAGTTGGATGCCTCCTAGCCACCCACTCCACCCCACAACACATCAGCACAGTCAGTAAATTCCACACAGAGGACGACACCACACCACAAACCACGGACGCCCCCCACCCACACTAGCCCATCAGTGACTCCAACCATATCCAGGGCACATCCCACCAAAAGATGCCCCCCCATCCCCAAGGAAAATACTAATGTCATCTCCATCAACCCATGGGAATTCTCTGCCTGCAGCCCTATCCACGACATCCGTGAGCAGCTAAAAGATGCCCGGCGCAGGACAACCACCCAAGGGTGCCGAAAAGTCTCCTCACTAGACGACGAGGGTGCTGAGACGACGCCTCATCCGCTGACTACGCCGACCCCGGGGAAGTGGAGCCCAAAGAGGAAGATGCCCCTCAGCAGCTGGATTTTTAGGACTGCCCCCACACCTCCCCACGGTGGCGGAAGCCATATCACAAAAATACCACCCCCCAGTCTACAACAAAATGAGGCTGAATGTGGTAAAAACAAAGCTACTGGTCGACACTGGAGCAGCCAGATCCTGCCTCTACAGCTACTTCTACTTCCGCCACACCTCGTCTTTCGGCCCGCTTCTCCCCACATCAGCTCCCCTCGTACATGTGAGGCATGGCCCCCTGCCAATACGTGGGGAAACCCGGGCCCTGCGTGCTGATACCCATCAGCAAGTATCCATCCAACGCAAGTTCATCATCTTTGACAACCTGCAGTGCCTAAGATGGCTACTTGGGGCTGGACCTCCTGCAGAAGTTACATACCAGCATCGACTGTCACAAGCGATGTCTCCACTTCCAGAAGCCTCCAGACCCCCCTCCCAGCCACTCTACACGTGCACACCCTCACCCTCTCCCTCACTGTACCCTCCTCCTCCATGTTCTCCACCCTGCCCCTTACCCCCACTACCCCCCCACTCCTCCACACCCCACCTTCACACACCCCCTTCCCCGCAACCATCGCCTCCGTCCTGACCATCCCCCCTCAGCATGAGGCCTGGCTGCACCTGAACAGTCCCACCAGAACCTCTGTCCTGTTCTCCCCTAGCCGACCACCTGGAATCTTCTTCTCCTGCCTACTGTCCCCCACCTTCCTACCCCATCACCTCGGGACAGTACGTGTTGGCAACTTCTCCACCACCCTTCTTACCCTCCCCAGAGGATTAGTGGTTTGAGAAATGGACGAAGCCGAGCCTTACCTTATGCACTCCCCCTCGTCCCCTGCCACCCTACCCCCCTTACCCGAACACCTCTCGCCTCACCAGGCTGACAGCCTCCAACGCCTCCTCCTGGACTTCCAAGGCCTTTTTGCATCAGGACCGGCAGACATCGGCTACACCATGTACCTGACACACGAAATCCACACCACAGGACCACCTATTCGCCAACCATCACAACGGAAAAACCCCAAACCACGGGCTGAGGAAGACTGGTAAATCCAGGAAATGCTTGATGCCAGTGTCATATCTCCATCCACCAGCCCTTGGTCCTCTCCAGTCGTCCTTGTTAAAAAGAAAGACAGCACCATGTGCTTCTGCGTGGATTATTGACGACTGAACGACGTGGCCACAAAGGACGCCACCCTCCTACCCAGGATAGACGATTCCCTTGACTCCCTATACGGAGCATCCTGATTCTCCACCTTGGGCCTACAATCAGGATACTGGCAAGTCCCCGTACACCCAGAGGACAGAGGAAAAACAACCTTCTCAACCAGTAACGGGAAATACTACGAATTCAACATCCTCCAATTCGGACTTTGCAATGCCACTGCAAAATTTTCCTGACTAATGGAGTCAGTTCTCAGCAGCCTCAGCTAGGAAATCTACCTGGCATACCTGGATGATGTAATCATTTTCAGCCAGACATGGGCCGACCACCTCCAGCTCCTCAAGCAAGTCTTCCTGTGCATCCTCCAGACGGGACTTGCATCCTCCAGACGGGACTTAAGCTCAGACCATCAAAGTGCATCCTGGCTGAATGGTTCGTCTCCTGCCTGGGGCACATCATCTCGAAGGAAGGCATAGCACCCGACCCTGTCAAGCTGCGTGCTATCACAGACCTCCCTCTACCATAAGATGTCCACAAAGTACGTGCCTTTCTCAGGCTCACGTCTTACTACTGGCACTTCGTGAAAGGGTTTGTCAACATTGCAAAGCCCCTCCAAGACATGACTAAAAAGGGCAAGCCCTTCATCTGGACTGACAATTGGGTCGCAGTATTCCACACCCTCAAAACCAAACTCATCCCTGCCTCAATCGTCGCATTCCCCGACTACACCCTGCCCTTTCACCTATACATCGACGTGTTCCTACCGGCGATTGGCGCCGTCCTTGCCTAGATCCAAGAAGGACAAGAGCACATAATTGCCTGTGCCAGCCACACCCTTAACCAAGCCGGGAAAAACTATGCTGCCACCAAACGAGAATGCCTAGGCATCATATGGGCATTGGAGCACCTCTGAGCCTACCTCTCAGGCACACACATCACTATCATAACTGATCTCCAGCCCCTGCAATGGCTATGTCAGTCCCACACCCACAACACCCAGCTGATCAGGTGGAGAGAAACTCTCAAGGAATTCGACAACGAGATCTCCTGTCGACCCAGCAAGTTACACACCAACGCCGACGCCTTGTCCTGACTGCCAGTCAACTCCATTAGTGCCACCTCCAACCATCTACACCAGTGGCAGATCAAAGATCGCCCCCACTGGATACCGCCCCAGGTATTCTCTAAGTTCCACTGGCATGGCGACCACCTGTTTATCCAGTCCCGACACATAGTGCTCGACTCTGACACCGCCCTCGATGCAATGACCCACCTACACTCAGCCAGTGGCATTCATCTCGTCACCAAGAAGCTACTGCAGGTATTTAGCGATACTTACTGGACATCCAGCCCCTCCACCCTGGCCAAACAAGTTACCCAGGCCTGCCAGGCCTGCACGCTAGGCAAGGACATCTCCTGTACGCCTGGCCCCTCGGGGAACATCACCGCCCACAAACCATGGCAAGTGTTGTCCGTGGATGAAAACGGCCCTCCACCACCTAAAGCTGACTACAAGTATATCGTCATCTTCATGGACACTTACTCAAAATTCCTCATTGTCTGCCCAGCCAAAGAACACCACGCCGTGGCCGTGGCCGACGCACTCTTCCGTCACGTCTTCCCCTACTTTGGCATCCCCCAAGCCCCCCACTCAGACAACACCCTAGAATTTACCTGCAAGATATGGAAAGAACTTGCCACAATCTTGGGCTACCAAATCTCCCACTCCTTTCCCTACTGGCCACAAGGGAATGGAATATGCGAGAGAAGCCACTGCACCTTCTCAATCAGATGCGGGCTCGAATGGAAGAAACAAAAAGCGGAGACTGGCTGGCACACGTAAAAATTGTACAGTGGGGGATGAACACCTGCCCCCGAGAAGACGGCATCACTCCCCACGAATGGGCATTTTTTTTTTTATGTGTCCGACTCTGGGCACAGGCTTCACAGCCTGCTATCAAGGCCCAGCAGTCCTTCTTCATGCCATACACCTCTACATGTCACCACTTCGGTGCTAACACCCACCGTCCGTATTGAATACATGCTAGGGCTGTCTCATAGAGGACTGGTATAGTGGTATTAGCGGGGATATTTTTATGACATGTCAGCGGGTCTTCTGGTAGATCAGTAAAGTCTGATTTAATGAAATTCAAATCCTTAAACTGTTCCCTGCCCCTGCGGGGATTTGAACCTGGGTCCGTTAGGACTGCAGGCCACCTCTCTACCGATTGAGCCACCGCCTCCCCTTTCCTCCTACCCCTACAACACCACCTCCAGCCCCTCTCCACATCCCCCACGTCTCACCGCTTTCACCACCTTAAAACCGACTGCACCACTTGCAAAAACACCAGAACCTACAATCCGATATCACCCCACCCATCCCCTACAAGCCAAAAGACTCGGTAGTAGTAGCAAAATTACCAATCCCAAACATGATCTCAACACGGTTCGTAGGACCCTGCATCATTATCAGAGTCCTTAGTCCATACCAAGTTACCATCCAGCATCATAACACCCAAACGCATTTACCGTAACCGCCATGTGGGACAATTTCCCCCCCCCCCCACCCCCCCCCCCCCCTTCACCCCCCACCCCCCCCCCCACCCACCACGCCACTCCACCACCACCCGCCCCCCACATCACACATCTGACTCATACACCTGCTCTATCACGCCCTCCTCCTCCTCATCCTCACCCACCCCTCCTTCCACAGTCACACCCCTCACCCCGTACTCCACACGCTCCACACTATCCCCACGGGCCCCCTGTGACCTCACCTGTCACCTCACCTCCCACCACTACGCCACCACTGCAGGACACAAAGGCCCAGCCACCCAGCCAGGAGACCCCCCCACCAATCCCCGGCCACCCCACCACATAATCGACGCTACACGCCACCAGCCTCCACCGCTACACCCACACAGTTTTCTTCCCTACACACCCCTCATTCCACAACAATGACCTACGCCAGACCACACACCAGCTCCTCATCTATGCCCCATCACCGCCACAACTCCACCCCCTAACATCCGAACTCCACCACCTAAACAATCAACCACCCACCCACACCCGGCTGCCGCACCATGTGGCCCCAGCTCCTCACCACCACCACCACAATCAGATCTGGCCGCCTCTCCAGCCCACCAGCTAGGTACGCAGCAACACGCTTACCTACAACCCCCGAACCACTCCCCCACCCGCCCACACCCAACACATCCCCCATAACACATGATACACCACGTGCAATGGAAATTTTCAGTAACCCATCCCTCCAGGGAGAGGATTTGCACCTGCCCTCGGCAATCCCATAAAACCCAGGTCACCTCACCCATCACCAGCATTCAGCCAGGAGACATCGGCCGCTCACCACTGCCAGAAATGAAGATACGCTGAGTGACCTGGATCCCTGCCCAGGGGACACACCAGCGTGTCCACGGGACAACTCACCTCCTGAAGACACCACAGACCTCCACCCCCCACATCACCTTACACCGCACCAGGAACCAAACCTGCCCACCCACCAATGGACCACCCTCCTCCTCCACCTCATGCCAACCTACTGAACCACCACCTCGGACACATGACTTTTCCCCCCATAATGGTGGTGAAATACCCACCCCAGTGGGAGACCATGGAAGGGGTGGCGCAACACCCACCCCATGGAGGAACCACGGACAGGGTGTCACAACACCGACCCCAAGGGGAGACCACAGGGAGGCTTTAGGGCGAGCAAAAGGCCCAGTCAAGTCAGGCCTGTGTCCCCCACTACCTTGCATCCCTCTTCCCCTCAGTGGAGCCAGACAGAAAAATGCTGCCCCGGCAGACTACTTTCCAGCAGGGCCAACACTCACCAGGATTGGGGTGGGACATGTATTCCTACAGTCCCAGGTAGCACCACGATGACGGCAACCGTCCGCACTGGGGAGAAGTTGGCCACCTACTCCCTGCAGGGCCTGCAGGACAGCCACCATACACCCTTCACTTGCATCCTCTTCTGGGAACAGCACCACAGTGACGGCCCCCGTCCGAGCTGCAGAGAGATCGGCCACCATACATCTCTCGGCTGTGACCCCAGAGAGGGGCAGAACTGTGGTGATGGCCACTGTCCGCACCGGGGAAGGATCAGCCACCATCCATCCTTCGTCTGCCACCTCCACAGGAAGCAGGACCACAGCGACAGCCACCGTACGCCCTCCTCCTGCCGTCCCAGGGGTTAGTGGAACTGCGGCAATGGCCACCGTCTGTGCCGGGGAGGGATCGGCCACTGCGTACATCCCTTGTCTGCTACCCCTGTGACACCCCTCACGGAGTATGTCCCTTGCTTACCTCACCCAACCAGAGGCCGAGCGGGACACACTTCTCTCTCTCTCCCCACAGAGGCAGTTCCCCAGCAAAGTTGCAGCTGGAGGAGATCTGGCGAGGCCCCTTGGTGAATCTGGGGATCCGTGCCCTGCAGCCAGTGCCCCGATGATGCCCCTCGCTGTCAGACTCTCAAAGGAAGGGACGCCGCAGGCAGCCCCTGACAGCAGCTCGACCCGAGCAAGATCGTAGCCCTCAGTCATGCAGGGGCACCTCCAGGACTCTGGGGTGTGACCTCTCCAGCCCCAGTGGCAAGCAGCCCTCCTCCAGGAGCAGGCGCAAACGAGCGCGCCTGCTCACTATGTTCAGCCCCAGTCCCGAGGGCTAATCTCCCCACCAAGGCCCCATTAGGGAAAGGCATCCCTCCATGCCACCCAGCAGCCCACTCCAGATGACCCGGCTCCTGTCAGTGATCCCGTGCCTCCTGCGGGAGGGCACACCTGACGAGACCCCTCCCACACCTGGATGACACCTGTGAGAAGCCCAAGTCCCCAGCAGCCCAAACCAGAGTCCTCCTGTCTTATTGTGCCCTTTACCTGTACAGTGTATTGTGTTGATATTGTGTTAAGTACTATGTTGATTTTTCGAGTAAGCAAATACTGTATACGAGTAAGATTGGTTGACCCGAGTTTTTATGCCCTGTTCCTCCAGTTGCATGCTCTAGACCAGGTCTTGAAGGGAACCCCATATCAGTCGCTCGTGTTCAGAGTACAAGAAGTTGACCTTAGAACACTTAGCATAACAAGTGTAATAAAAAGTGACAGGAAAAGTGTGAGAAATAGGAAGAGAGGAGGGCAGACACAGAAAATGAATGATAAAGAAGGAAGAAGTAGGTGGCACTACATCAAGTGAGTGGATGATGGTCGCTACCACCTACAACCACCTACCACAAACTTTCTAACTTCTGACAGAAAAATAACTGTCTTTTTATGACCCTTGCCTAGTACCTAAGCCTTAAATTTTTCTTCTCCTCCTCTACCCTCCTCTACCCCCTTCTCCTTCTTCTCTCCTTCATCATCTTCTTTGTCGTCCTCCTCCTCCTCTTTTGCAGGCATAATCTTCCTCTCTTCCTCTTCCAGCTGTACAGTTACTACCTGAGCTGGTTCCTGCCTAAACACACACCTTACACACCCATCATCACGGCCTTCCAACAACGCTTTTTCGAGATGGGCATTCTCACTAAGGTGTATCGAATGCATACTGGATACTCCGCTGGCAGGGACGAAGTGGTGAGTGGGGAGATACACGGAGAGAGAGAGAGAGAGAGAGAGAGAGAGAGAGAGAGAGAGAGAGAGAAATTGGCAGACGGATACACATCCAGGTCTGGAGAGAGAGAGAGAGAGAAATTGGCAGACGGATACACATCCAAGCCTGGGGAGAGAGAGAGAGAGAGAGAGAAAGAAACAGACAGACAGACAGAAATTGGCAGATGGATACACATCCAAGTCTGGAGAGAGAAAAACAAACAAACAAACAACCCCACCAACCCACCTTCTCCGTCTTCCTTATGCCCCAGGTTCGCGGTACAGGGGTGTTGGACTTGGGTCACCTCCAGGGCGCCTTCATCTTGCTGGGAATTGGTTTAGCGATATCTGCTGTCTCCTTCCTGCTGGAACGCTACATCTAGCTGACACACGAGCTCAAGCAACGACAACACACTTATTTATTTATTTATTTATCCCTTATGGGCAACGCAAAAACTATAATAAGTTCTTTAAAATAAGAAATAATGTACACCACCACTGCACAGTCAAATGTATGCTGAACTGATAGAACTTAAAAAAAAAAATGTGTATAAACGTAACATAAGCTGGAAATTAACACTCATCCGACCACTTTGTTTACATGTACCCTTCAACCTTTATGTGGATCGGACAGTTGCGAGACAGACAGATAGATAGACAGACAGACGGACAGACAGACAGATGGAGAGACAGACAGATGGAGAGACAGACAGGCACATAAAGACATACATACAGTAGACAGACAGACATGGACAGACGGATAGTTAACCGTTACTCCCAGTCCTTCATGTATGCAACAGATCAACTCTGGAACTGTCTTCTTCTGTCTGTATTTCCTACTGTCCATGACCTCCAGTCGTTCAAACGCTGTGTGTCCAGGCATCTCGATATGAACAGATCTTGAATATGGTTCTCTATTATTTTGTTTTTGTTTTTTTCTTGGAGGGAATTATCTTACGGGCTTCTGGTCTTTGGTTCCTTCTCCCATGGATTAAAAAATATAATAATCGAGACAGATAGACGGACAGACATAAACAGGCATAGACAGACAGGTATACAGATAGATAGACAGACAGACAGACAGACATCAATATACTACTGCACTGTTTGACATTTTCTAAAGATCAGACATCTGGACGAATCAGATGTTTTTAATTTTTGTAAAGATCACTGAAGGTCAAGTCTAGTTAGCATAGGAGAAGGTCAAATAATACTTAAACTGAACCAATCTGGGTAAAGGGTGAGAGAGAGAGAGAGAGAGAGAGAGAGAGAGAATATGCACCTTTCTGATTTCTTACCTTCCTACATCCTATCTCCTTTCCTTCCTAACTCCTCCCTTCCTACCTGTCATCCTCCTTTCCTCCCTCCCTTCCTACCTGTCATCCTCCTTTCCTCCCATGCTACCCTCCACTCTCTCTCTCTCTCTCTCTCTCCTTCCTGGGTCGGGATTGAACACACACTCGTAGGCATATTCACTGACCTAACTATGATGTGTTTTGCAGCAATGACAAACAACTGAAAAGATTATTATTATTATTATTATTATTATTATTATTATCATTATTTAAAGGAAGACAAGAAAAAGGAGTGCAGAAACTTCAGTAAAACTTCATCACAC
>JAGKTI010023996.1:2526-14559 GCA_018397915.1 Birgus latro
CAATGGATCATCCTGTGAATCATCACTTCTGTGCCTCTGTGTTTCTTTTATTTCGCCGGGGCTTTCAGTTTTTTTTTTTTTTTTTTTTTTAATGTGTCCGACTCTAGGCATAGGCTTCACAGTCTGCTATCAAGGCCCAGCAGTCCTCCTACATACCATACACCTCTACATGTCACCACTTCGGCGCTAACATCCACCGTCCACATTGAATACATGCTAGGGCTATCTCATACAGGACTGGTGTATTGGTATTGGCGGAGGTATTTTTACAACATGTCGGCGGGTCCTCTGGTAGATCAGTAAAGCCTGATTTAATGAAATTCAAATCCTTAAACTGTTCTCTGCCCCAGTGGGGATTTGAACCTGGGTCCGTTAGGACTACAGGCTACCTCTCTACAGATTGAGCCACCGCCTCCCCCATTGATTTGTATCATCATTCAGCACTGCCAATGTCCAACAATAGTCAGAGCTGCTAATGTCATCAGAACTCCCATCCATTGTTGACAGTTTAGCCATTTTCCCCCATTCTAGACTCCCCTCCCTACCCCAACTCCATTACCCTCTTGTGTCGTCTGATCAGCCGCTCTGCGCTAAGTAAATCTTCCCCGGATTTTTCCACTGTTTTCATCCATTGAAATGAGACCTATGCCCTATTCTTATACAAACTAATATATATATAAAAAAAAATAAGGTAACTGATAGTGCCATACACCTGGAACTGGCTAATTATCACTTGGCAACATCCAACCTGCACTCGTTCGCTAATATCCCCTGCTTTTTTTCCCCGTCAAATATGCCGTATGAGCTACTCTCGTAATATAAATGTATATAAGAAAGGAAGGGTGAAGCCTGAGTTATATTTATATTCACCTGGAACTACCTAATTTATTATGTATTGTCTAGATTTCCTACGGGTTATTTCTTAGCATATACATTAGCAGCTGACACTTTCAACTCTTGGCTACCGAGATACGGTCAGTTCGCTCAGTTCTCTCTTGTCATTCACAGTGAAATCACGCCCCTCCATTTCTGCCGCTTTTGCGCCCATTATAAAAGGCCCTGTGACCTCTACCCCTACTAAACCTTGTGTGGGAAGCAGTAAAGGACTGTAGATATATATAAGTGTAATAAAGTACTAGAAATAATAAAGTGTGAGTGTGTATATGAGTAAGAAATGACAGAATACCAGCAGCGAATTAGCGCAAGTGGGAGGCTCGTATGCGCTCATATTTTACATCGCTTTCACAGTGTTTTTTTTTTTAGTATGGATTCCAAACTACTTGGAAATCATTGAATAGTGTTTTTTGTGTTAATATCTGGCAGTGGTATTCATATTACGGGATGTCGGGAAGTGCAAAGTGAAGACTTAGTTACCCAACTTCAGAAGTCTTCACAAGTCCTATGGTAGTCGACGTGTGCTAAAAAAACATCCCAGGAGAAAGCTGAAGGTATGTGCCATATGCATATGTAATTATAATATTCTAGGACTAATAACTGATTTTTGGCAAATAGTTTTAAAAAGTCAGTCAGAGAGCAAATATCCCCGTGTGATTGGCCCGGCGCGCCTCTGACAACCCCGCGGTGTAGGGGTTAACTGCCCAGGTCTCACTACCATACAGCATTACACTCCAAAGATCCCTTAGCATGGAGGGAGAGTCCTATCAATGTCAGGAGAGGCAACAGCTCCCTGAATGTCTTCCAACCACTCCTCACTCTAGACACAGAGCTAGCTCCAGCCCCACCTCCAGAACATAAAATGTCTCCCAAATAACAAAACTCTTCCACACACTCATGACTCACCAGCAAGATCAATCCTTTCGTGCCTAACAATTTCCCCATGCTCTCCCCGACACACTGCACATATGAAATCAGAATGATCTTGCAGTCTACCTCCAATACCACTACATCTCTTATGCAACCACTTATCACAAACATGCACAAGATGGAATTATTGTACTTCCCCCGCCCTCAGGGCAAACTTTCCCTCTTCTTTGACAGTACCGCCACCAGCCCTGACGTCTTTGTCATGGGTCCACCCCCCAGAGGCTGTTGAAGCAGAGGAGGACAGCATGGGGGCCAAACCACCGGAGACTCCCCCGGTCCTGCATATGGCCCAAGAACCTGGGAGTGGCTTCGGTCACCCACACAAGTACCACATCTCCCAACACAACAACACTTATCTCCAAACTGAGAAATGACTCTCCAGTGGTCATTTCTCATAGACTTCTTCTAGCCGGTGACACTGAGAGCAATCCAGGAACCATCAATAAATACGTATGTCCAATGTGCTCAAAACACATCACTCTAAGTCGACAGACAAAGAGTTCAGATTGGTGCAATTCCTGTAAGAATGGGACCCACTTCACCTGCACTGCACATGCATCCAGAGAACATTACACAAACACCTGTACCTGCTCCTTATGCTCCTTTCCCTCACCCTCTAACTCCCTCACCAGCCCCTCTCCTACTTCCTCAACACCTCCTAAGCCTAACCCATCGATCCTTCCCACACCATCCAATCCCCCAACCCCTCCCATTCCACCCTAATCTAATCTACCACAACAATTATCTATATCACAACCTTCTCCTACCCCTTCCCTGCCATCCAAACCCCAACCTCCCCATTGTGCTGCAGCACCCAACACACACATCATACGCACAACATTAACATTCATCAAATAAACATAGATGGCATAAACACCAAAAAACAAGAACTCACACAATTTAAGCAACAAAACACACACACTGCCATCTTACACTAAACTACACAGAACACAAAAAACACCTACATTTCATAATTTCACCACCATCAGACAAGACTGCGCTGACAGCAGTGATGGTGGACTCATCACCCTGGTACACCAATCTGTCAACTAATCAGATACTAGTGCACACACAAAAACACTTCTCCTCCCACATGACACCACAACAGAACTACCATCAATTAACAAACAAACTGGCAACAAATCACACACAACAATCACCAATACATACATTCCCTTACAATAATCCCCCACAGTACAACACAATTATTCTCCTCATATACACCACATCACTAACATACCCAACATCATCTTAGGTGGTGATTTCAATGCCAAGGCATTGGCCTGGCATGTCAACATCCCTGATGCAGACAGAAGGCTGGTACGACAAACCCATTTTTTTTTATTTTATTTTTTTAATGCAAGGAAGAAGGAACCAAAGGCCATGGGCAAGTATACTGTTCCATCCAAGAAAAAACAAAAAACAATATGAAAGAGAACCAAATTCAAGATCCATTCATTTCGAGATGCCTGGACACACTGCGTTTGAAAGACTGGAGATCATAGGAAGTAAGGAATACAGACAGAGGAAGACAGTTCCAGAGTTGACCAGTTGCATAAATGAAGGACTAGGAGTAACGGTTAACTCTTGCATTAGAGAGTTGGACGGAAAAGGGATGAGAGTTTGTTGCTACATGGGTACTATATGCCTGTCAAAGAGATGGAGGGATGCAAGCAGACAGTTCAGAGGAACAGTGACCTTTGAAGTAGTGACAGAAGAGAGATAAAGATGCAACAGTACAGCAAAGAGACAGAGGATGAAGGGAGCCAGTAAGAGGAGGAGAGTTAATGAGACAAAAAGCCTTTGACTCCACCCTATTGAGAAGAGCTGCATGTGGGGAACTTCCCCACATGAGAGTTGTACTCAATACAAGTGTGAATAAAACAGGTGTACAAGGTCAACAAATGTGCAGTGGTAAAGAAGGTTCGGAAACGGCTTAGCACACCTAATCTCTTGGAAGCAGATTTCACAAGAGGTGTAATATGTTCTTTCCAAGATAAATCCCGAGAGAATGAAACCCCAAGCACGTTCAAGGATGATGCAGGACTGAGCTGGACATTATTAAACATTAGTGGGTAATCATGAGGAAGATTATGTCGGGTTGATACGTGTAAGAACTGAGTCTTTGATGCATTAAAAATAAGATTATTTTTATCCCAACCAGAGATACAAGCCAAGTCAGACATTAGGTGTGCCATAGCCTCATCCTTTGTTTGTTGAAATAACTGCTGAGATGGACGTTTTGGGAACTGAATGGAAAGGTGAAGGGTGGAATCATCAGCATATGAGTGGATAGGGTTAGATGTACACTTAGAAGGTCAGTGATGAATAAAAGAAAGAGAGTTGGTGATAGGACAGATCCATGAGGAACACCACTGTTGATAGGTCTAGAAGAAGAACGATGGCCGTCTACAATAGTGGCTATAAAATGATAAAAAAGGAAGCTAGAATGAATGAATGAATGAAATTGACTTGGCGGCGCAACAGCAAGGGTCATATGCCGCCGAACACAAAAACCGTAAAAGGTCAGCATAATGTAAAATCAATAAAAGGAGGAGACATAGAACACTCCAAAACTAAAAGACAAATATAAGTGAGAAACACCATAAAGGGAGTTATAAGAACAACATTAAAACATAAATTTAAAACAAATTGAGTGCTATAGCTTCCTCAGTAGGCCAGCATGAGTTAAAAAAGAGAAAGTGTCTCCTTTTGCAGTACAAGCCTCCTCCCCAAGCACCAAGGAGAGAAGGTAGGACCCGTCACCGGTCCGGCACCTTGAAAGGTACTGCTGGCGAAGGTCTCCCAGACTGAGGCACTCCACAAGAATGTGCTGTACTGTCAAAGGAACTAGGCAATCATCACAAAAGGGAGGGGGAGCCCTCTCCATTAAAAAACCATGGGTCAGCCTAGTGTGACCAATCCGCAGGCGAGCTAAGGCTGTCTCCCACTGACGGGACATTCCTACATACCCTCCATTACCCAGGTCTTGACGAATACTGCAAAGCTTATTTGACCCAACGGCATCCCACCTCTTCTGCCAACAAGAACGCGCAGCCGTCATACTGGCTACACGGAGATCGTCAAACGGGACACGGTAAAGAGGAGAGAATTGGCGTGATACAGCAGCTTTCGCTAAGGAGTCAGCTCGTTCATTGCCTACAACCCCTACATGGGCAGGAACCCAACACGTCTTTACAGAGTACCCACGCCTATTCAACAAGTAGAGCCACTCCAGGATGGCCAAGACTAGGGGATGAGATGAGGAGGTACAAGACAAAGCTTGCAAGGCACTGGCAGAGTCACTAAAAATGGTAAAAGAAGATGGAGGTAAACTAAAAATCAATTCTACTGCAACTAAAATAGCAGTAAGTTCAGCAGTAAAAATGGATGTGGAAGGAGGGAGACTCCCGCCACGGCTAAAGTCGTTAAGAATGACGCCAAATCTAGTCCCAGAAAGGGATTTGGACCCATCTGTATACACAGGGATTGAGTCACTGTGGGTAGCGGCATGTTCCAAGAAGTAAGAGAGGGCCGCCTGTGAGGAAAGGGAGGTCTTTCTCTCTGGGAAGTAAACACACGGTTGAACCTCTGGAAGAAGCCATGGAGGCACTCGGGAAACACGTACCGGGCAAACAGGGGAGGAGGGAAAACACAGCTCCTCCACGGCAGCCCTTACTCTGTACCCAAAAAGGTGGGGATGGTGGGGATGGGTGTTGTAAAAGTGATGGAGAGTAGTCTCAGAGACAGCCCTACTACACAGAGAGTTGGGAAGACGGTGGAGGCGGTGCCAACACCGCACTAATAAGGACTGTCTACGGATGTCCAATGGTGGCTCATTTGCATCAACCAACAGACTAGGTATCGGTGACGAGCGGAAAGCCCCAGTAGACAGACGGATCCCAGCATGATGGACTGAATTTAATGGGCGTAGCCGTGCCTCCGAAGCTGACGAGTACACCTCACACCCATAGTCTAGTTTGCTCCTCACTAAGGTACAGTAAAGGTGTAGCAGGGTAGTTCTGTCGGCGCCCCATGACAGATGTGACAAGGTCCGTAGGAGAGAAAGGGCTCGATGACATGACTGACATAAAAAGCGGATATGAGGGACCCATGTCAACCTCCAATCGAAAATAAGGCCAAGAAACCTTGCCTCACCTACAACTCGCACTCTCTGGCCGTACAATTGGAGGTCTGGGTCTGGATGTATACCTTTCAAATGACAGAAATGTAAGGCTACTGTTTTAGTTGGTGAAAAACGGAAGCCATGCATGGTTGCCCAGTGTGATACCCTGTCCAGAGCAAGCTGCATTCTGCGCTCTGCCACAGCCATTCGGGACGCAGCAAACCATAGTGTTAAAACATCAACATATAGAGAGGCAGATAATCCTTCTGGAACTGATGCTGCAATACCATTCAACGCAATTGCAAACAGAGTCGCACTAAGGACACTTCCTTGAGGCACCCCTTCCTCCTGAGGGTACGACGTAGACAAGGTGGAACCAACTCGAACCTTAAATTTACGATCACGAAGGAAATCGATTAGAAACAGGGGCAGTCTTCCACGTAATCCTATAGAGTGTAGTTCCTTGTATATCCCAAATCTCCATGTTGTGTCGTATGCCTTTTCCAGATCAAAGAAAATGCATACTAGGTGCTGCTTCCTAGCAAAGGCAGCACAAACTGCTGCCTCACGACGTACCAGCGCATCTGTTGTTGAACGATACTTTCTAAAACCAGACTGACAATTAGAAAGAGACTCATTCCTTTCGAGGATATATGTAAGGCGAGATGAAGGCACAGAGAGAAGGATAGAAACCATAGGAGAGCAGTTTGGGAATTAAAGATTTATGCCAGACTCGATCGAAAGCCTTTGAGATGTCAAGTGCAATGGCAAAGCTTTCACCAAAGTCCCGAAAGGAGGATGAACAGGAGTCTGAAAGGTAGGTGAGAAGATCGCCCACGAAGCGTCCCTGACGGAACCCATACTGACAATCAGAAAGAAGGTTGTGACAGGAAAGACGCTTTAAGATTTTTCTGTTAAGAACTGACTCGAAAACTTTTGAGACACAGGATGTTAAAGCAATTGGACGATAGTTAGATGATTGGGAATGGTCACCCTTTTTTGGGACTGGCTGAATGAGAGCAAACTTCCAGCAAGAAGGAAAGGTACAAGCTGACAGACAAAGGCAAAAGAGTTTACCTAGGCAGGGTGTAAGCACAGAAGCACAGTTCTTGAGGACAACAGGAAGGAATCCATCAGGCCCATATGCCTTGTTAATATTGGAGCCAGTGATGGCAAAAAATACATCAGCTGAAGAAATTTTAATGTCAGTCATGAGGAAGTCAGAGGGGGGAAGTGATGGAGAAACAGCACAAGAATCGTCTAAGGTGGAACTGGAGGAGAAAGTCTAAGCGAAGAGATCTGCTTTATCAGTAGAAGAAACAGCTACAGAGCCATCAGAGTAGAAAGAAGAGGGAAGGATGATGAGGTAAAGTTGTTAGAAAGGTTTTTGGCAAGGTGCCAGAAGGAGCGAAAAGAATTCGAGTTGGTGAGCTGAGAACATTTAGCACAGATGAAATTATTTTTAGCAGAGCGAAGAACAGATTTAGCACGATTCTGGGCAAAAATATAAAAAAGATGTGATTCAGGGGTAAGATGGCTCCAGCACCTTTTATAGGCCCTCTCCTTGTTGTGGACAGCATTAGAACAAGCATGATTAAACCAAGGCTTTCTTGCATTAGTCAGAGGATATGAGAAAGGAATGAATGCTTCCATGCCCGAGAGAATAACCTCCGTAATGCGCAATGCATACTCAAATGGCTTCCGGTCATGCAAACAATAATCATTCCAAAGAAAATCAAAGAAGTACTGCCTGAGGGCCTCTCAATCCGCAGCTCCAAAGTGCCACAGATGATGTTTCTTTGGAGGGTCCACAGGCCGTACTGGAGCAATAGGACAGGTTAAGGTAATAAGGTTATGATCAGAGGAGCCTAACGGAGAGAAAAGACTAACGGTGTAAGCAGAAGGATTAACTGTTAGGAAGAGGCCAAGTATGTTGGAACTCCCTCCAAGGCGGTCAGGGATATGGGTAGGGTGCTGTACAAGCTGCTCTAGGTCACTGAGGATAGAAAAGATGTAGGCTTGTTCACCAGGTGGATCAGTGAAAGGAGAGGAGGGCCAAAGGTGGTGGTGAACATTGAAATCCCCAAGAATGGAGATTTCCGAGAAAGGAGAAATGGATAGAATGCGTTCCATCGAAGAAGTAAGATTGTCGTAGAATTTTTCATAGTCAGTAGAATTAGGGGATAGGTAAACAGCGTAGATATATTTATTCTGAGAATGACAGGAAAGCTGAAGCCAGAGAGTAGAGAATTCAGAAGAATTAAGTTCAGGAACAAGAGAGCACGATAGGTCATTGCGTACATATACACAACAGCCACCTTTGGCTTTGAAATGAGTATAGAGAAAGTAGGAGGAAAAGAAAAGGGTTTGCTGTCAGTTGCCTCAGACAACTGAGTCTCTGTTAGGAAAAGGAGGTGAGGTTTTGAGGAGGAGAGGTGGTGTTCAACAGAAAGTTAGAGGAAAGGCAGCGAATGTTGCAGAAATGAAGAAGTGAGTCAGACAGTGGTTCCTGGTATCTCTCTGAGTCGTCACAGGGAGAGAGAAAGATGGGGGTATTTATGCCCCCCCCCCCAGGACTCTGAGGCCTGAATTAACTGTGCCATTTTTCTTTTTCAATTTTGTAAAGGAAGTGTAGCATGTACTGTGCATGTATACTGTGCAGGGGAGGCGGTAGCTCGATCGGTAGAGAGTTGGCTTGCGGTCCCGTGGGACCCAGGTTCGAATCCTCGCTGGTGCAGGGAACAATTTAAGGATTTGAATTTCATTAAATCAGGCTTTACTGATCTACCAGAAGACCCGCCGACAAGTCGTAAAAATGACCCCGCTAATACCAATACACCAGTCCTGTATGAGACAGCCCTAGCATGTATTCAATATGGACGGTGGGTGTTAAGCGCCGAAGTGGTGACATGTAGATTGTAGAGGATGACTGGGCCTTGACAGCAGGCTGTGAAGCCTATGCCCAGAGTCGGACACATAAAAAAAAAAAAAAAAAATGTTGTTTGCTGCTGACAGTTAGAGAAACTTGTACTGGAAAGCATGCTGGCCTAATCTCTATGTTACTGAAATACTGAAAAAGTTCAGCAAAGAGGGATGGTCAGGAACTGGTCATGAAGGCTGATGAAATGGGGGCTCCAGCTCTCCCTGTCATCAGTCTTCCATCCACCTTGGGAGTACTGCTCTGCTCGACTGGTGCTACAGTCTACTCCTTGGCCTCCCCCTCCCTCTTCCACCCTCCACATAACTCATGTACACTCTTCTCGTCAGTCTCTTACTCTCCATCCTCTCCACATGGTTGAACCACCTTAAAGTGTTTGTCCTAACGCATCCTATCACATCCACATCAAAATACTCCTTCACATCTTCATTTATCAGTCTGTCTCTCCATGTAACTCCAGAGTCTCCACTTAAGTAACTCATTTCCACTACGCTCACTCCTGTGTTCTGTCCCTACTCAAACAGCTATTCAAACAACATAATACCCAACATCTGGATGCATGGCATTATCAACACTATCCCCAACCCCAACAAAGACCCCACATTACCTTCCTCACTCCGCCCAATCACACTCCTCTGCACCCCCTCAACTGAACGACTGGTACTACAACTGGTTACACCTCACATCTCCCTAGCACAATCACAACATGGTTTTAGATCACTACTCTCCACAAACACTTTTCTTACAGACCTTACACAAAGAGTTTTTGATGGCATCAATTCAGGCAGGCCACCACACAGAACACTCCTAGTCACACTAGACATTAGTAAAGCTTTTGATGCCATCCCCCGCCACAAACTCACAAACAAAATAATCAACATAAACATACACAATAACACAAAAAGAAAGTTGGCAAACTATTTAGCAGGCAGATGTGCACATATAATATTTGCAATCAGTCACCAAACATCAGAAACATCATAAATGGCATCCCCCAAGGATCTGAATTGTCCCCTACAATCTTCAACATATACATGCATGACATACCCATACCCCACACACACACATCAGAAACACATAGCTTCCTATGCAAATGATATAACACTAACATGTACACACCAAAACACACAATCAGTTTTTACTAATGAAGGGGAGTTTGTGGAGGAGGAGAGAGTGACTAGGAATGTGGTGATAAACGATATAAAAGTGGAAGTGCAGGAAGTGTACAAATTACTGGAAACTCAAGATGTAAGGAAAGCCCCAGGACCAGATGGAATTTCAAATTGGGTACTGAAGGAATACAGACAGCTAGCGGATAAGATTCATAGTTTAATTGTGTGTTTGCTGGAAGAAGGGAAAGTGCCTCGGGAATGGAAGAGAGCAAATGTGGTACCAATTTACAAGGAAGGAAAAAAGGAAGAACCCTTGAACGATAGACCAGCGTCCCTAACCAGCATGGTTGCAAAACAGTGCGAGAAGATTCTGAAAGATAGGTGGATAAAATATCTGGAAGAGATGAATATTTTGACTGAAAGTCAAATTGGATTCAGGAGTGGAAGGTCATGTGTTTCCAACTTGTTGAACTTTTACTCAAGAGCAACTGATGTGCTACAGAAGAGAGATGAGTGGGTAGATTGTGTATATTTAGATTTGGAGAAGCCCTTTGACAAGGTACCCCATAAGAGACTAATGTGGAAATTAAAACATATAGGAGGACTGAAGGGTAATCTCCTGGAATGGATGAGAGACTTTTTGAGAGACAGACAAATGAGGACAGTAAAAAAGGACAGGACGTCTGGATGGAGAGAAGTAACAAGTGGTGTCCCACAGGGCTCGATGTTGGCGCCAGAAATGTTCCTGATTTACGTAAATGATATGGTATGTGGAGTCACATGGAGAGACAGACTAACAAATGAGGAAGTGAAGGAGCGTTGTGGTGTGCTTGAGGACGTGATGGGAAGCGTTAGGAGAAACACGTTAAGGTGGTTTGGGCATGTGGAGAGGATGGAGAGTGAAAGATTGACGAGGAGAGTGTATGTGAGTGAGGTGGAGGGGGCGAGAGGAAGGAAGAGGCCGAGGATGAGATGGAGGGATGGAGTGGAGAGGTATATGAGAGGGGGGTGTGAGTTGAGAGTGTGGTAGTGAAATTGCAGGGGACAGAGTGACATGGAGGCGATTTGTTTGTGGCCACCCCGTTCGGGATTGAGGCGTCTGGCAATAGATAGATAGATAGAATAGATATGGTAGAAAGAGTGAACAGTTATGCAAGTCTGTTTGCTGATGATGCAAAGATCTTGAGGAAGATAGAGGTTGAAGGGGACTGTAAAATGCTGCAGGAGGATCTGGATAGGATACATGACTAGAGCAGGATGTGGGAAATGAAATTCAACGCAAAAAAATGTAAAATATTGGAAATGGGTAGAAGCACCAAGAGACCATCACTGAATTATATGATGGGTAATGAACCAATCACAAAAGCGAGAGAAAAGAAAGATTTAGGAGTGCTGGTCCAGGATACTTTGTCACCTGAAAAACACATTAACAAGATTGTTAGAGAGACATATAAACTCTTGACTAACATAAGAGTGGCATTTCATTACATGAATGAAGAGATGATGAAAATTTTGATAGTGGCCATGATCCGTCCCAGGTTAGAATATGCAGCAGTAGTGTGGTCCCCACACAAAAAGAAAGATATAAACAAGATTGAGAGAATGCAAAGAACAGCAACTAAGATTATCCCCAGTCTGGCAGATCTGTCATACAGTGAGAGGCTAGAAAGGCTGCATTTGCCATCCTTAGAGGAAAGGAGAGAGAGGGGTGACATGATTCCAGTGTTCAGGACCATGATGGGAGTCGATAAAACTGATAGAGAAGATCTGTTTTTATGGGATAAGAGAGCAACAAGAGGACATGGACTGAAATTGAGAAAGGCACACTGCTTCAAGGACATCAAGAAATATAGTTTTCCGTATAGATGCATAGACCTGTGGAACAGACTGGACAAAGAGATCATCCAGTCTAAAAACTTAAATGAGTTTAAAGCAAAATTTGACTTACTGAGAAAAAGAGACGGGACCCCACGAGCGTAGCTCATTTCCTGTATATCACAATTAGGTAAATACACACACACACACACACACAC
>JAGKTI010023997.1:4031-14559 GCA_018397915.1 Birgus latro
TCACACACACACAAACACACACACAGATACACACACACACACACACACACACACACACACACACAGCAAAAGGGACAAAAAT
Source organism: Birgus latro (assembly GCA_018397915.1). NCBI lineage: Eukaryota > Metazoa > Arthropoda > Malacostraca > Decapoda > Coenobitidae > Birgus > Birgus latro. The sequence continues at coordinate 4,114 of JAGKTI010023997.1, forward strand.
ATACATCCTCGTGCGTGAACGTAAAAATAAGACACTTAAAAAACAAAACAAAAAATGAGAAACAAATGCACCAATACCCAAAAAATTCTCTCTATATATTTTTTTCAGATGCCTTCTTCTTTGCCGGTAATCAAACCCCCGAACCCACGAGTCGAGGCTTCATTATCCCGGACGAGAGAGGCAGGTGGGTTGAGTTAGGGTATAGCTGGGTTGAGTTAGGGTATAGCTGGGTTGAGTTAGGCTAGTGGAAGTTAGGATTGGTTGAGCTAAGTTAGTCAGTAGTTTGTTTGAGTTGGGCTAAGGTTAGGTTTTGTTACGTTGCTGTAGGTTAAAGTTTGTTCAGTTTGGTTTAGTTAGGTTCAAGTTATGTTTGGCAGAGTGTGGTCAGTGTAAGTTAGGATTGGTTGAGTTTCTCTGTTAGTTACTTATGTCTCTCTTTTCCTCTTGTTCTCCACCCCCTTCTCCCTTTCTCTCCCCCCCCCCCCCCCTCTCTCCCCTTTTTACCTTCTCTCCTCCTTCTCCCTTCCTTTGTATCTCTTCTTTCCTACCCCTTTACCTTATCCTCCCTCAGTACCTTATCCCTCCCGTTCTCTCTCCATTTACCAATCCTTCCATTCCTCCCCCTCACCCCTCTCCTTCTCATCTTCCAATTTCTCTCTTCCCTCCTCTACCCACCCTTTCCCCCCTCCCCCTCCCTCCGTCTCTCTCACTTTCTTCTCTCCATGCCCCTCATTTCTCCCTCCCTCCCATCCTATCATTACCTCCTCCACCCCTGTCACCTCCATCATGCTAAGACCTTTTTACCCTTGAGAGAGAGAGAGACTGGCTCCCCTGGAACTATTTCCTTTCCTCGGTATGTTTAGATAGTCCTTTTTGGATGTTTTGTGTTAGCCATGTTGATAACGATGATATTGTTGATAATGACTGATGATGGTGATGATGACTGATAACTGTGATGATGACGATGATGACTGTTAACTAATAACTGATGATGATAATGACTGATAACTGTGATGATGATGATAATGACTGATAACTGTGATGATGATGATGATGATGATGACTGATAACTAATAACTGATGATGATGATGACTGATAACTGATGATGATGACTGATAACTGTGATGATGATGACGACTATACCCTGTTTACTCAGCTGTGATAGCTAGAGCTAAGAAACCTTTAAGTTAAGGCTGCTCATTGGTTAATGCAGCACTGAGGTGCATGGTAAATTTACAGCTCTTCTTAAACACATATTTGTAAATTGCTTGCAATATGAGCAGCTAGTTTAAATAAGGAATAATTTCTGAAGCTAAAGAGGTCAAAATTAGCTTTAAAAGTTTACCGTTATCAAAGAAAATTAAAGCTGACTATAAAGCTTTATAAATCTGAGTGACGTTTGAAGCAGATGCAGGCATGTGTTGTATAATGCAACATGCTGACGTAGGTGTACGCCGTGGGTGGATGATTAATTTGAAACGTCACTCATCCTTTTATAAAACTTTATAATCAGCTTTAATTTTCTTTGATAACGGTAAACTTTTAAAGCCAATTTTGACATTATTAGCTTCGGATATTATTCCATATTTAAACTGGCTGCTTATATTGCAAGCAGTTTTACAAATATAAGTATTGTATATATGTTAAAAATAAGAGCTATGATGATGATGGTGGTGATGACTGATGATTGTAATGATGATGATTAGTAACAGCGATGATGGTGGAGGTGATAATAATAATTCTAGTAATAGTAACTGCTAATAATGTCCACTGACGTTCCCCTCCCCTTCCCGCACAGGGCTGAGGTGCTGGGTCCATACCGCAACCGCAACATCGTGCTGCGCTTCCCCGTCACCAAGAAGGGCCAGCGCTCCCTCAGTGACGTCAAGTGGTTCTCGGTGTGGTGCAGACAGTTCGCGGTGAGTCCTGCTGTTTTCATCTGTCGGAACCGGGCTACTCTCAGAAGGATAAAACTGGGTGGGAGAGGAAAAGGGGAAAAATAGGGGAGATTAAGCACGGTACTACTCTTAACATCTTCAGTATATTAAGTTGTGATTCTGCCTTGATTTTACCTTACCATTCTTTAGTAATGAGGTAGGAATGAGTCTCCTTGATCACTATTCATATCCACTTTCCGCTCTGATTAACTTCAATAACTCCAGTACTAAGTGGTGTTTGGATGAAATTTGATGAGATTTAGTTTATGAAGTAGGAATGAGTCTCCTTGGTAATTAGTCACAGCCACACTCCAACCCAACTATATTTAGTCATCACTTTAGTTAAAACAGGTTAAGGATATCTTTTGTCGGGTGAAAACAGACTGACTATATCTCGTTTATTTCCACAGATTGACTTTGGCCACGTGAAGATCCCAAGCACTCTGGTGAAGCCGGCCCCCCAGTATGGCCCAGGGCTGCTGAGTGACAAGCCGTCCATCAGGTCCTCAGGGGTCACACTCGTTGACACCAACACCATCAGGGTTGAAGACTTCACCTTTGACGCCACCGTGCCAGGTCAGCGATGGTTTAATTTGTTTGCTGTCACGGATCCTCCCAGTTCTAAATGACGTTGTCTGAAAGTAGCCTGGATATACCATACGTTTTCTTACCACTTGTCCCCCCCGCAGACGCCATCTTCGTCATGGGCAGTGGCGATGCAGAGGCCAGCGGATCTCAGGTGGCTGACGAAAAGAACTCCCTGGCACCCCTGAGAAAGTACAGTCAGCGCTCCATCCAGCTTACCGTGCCTAGGGAGGTGCAGGGCCAGCCCATACAGTACTTCGGCGTTTGGTCACCCACGAAGGGCATGCTGGCCTCAGTCACTTTTGACCCCAGTGCCCTCCTCTCACCGGCCCTCTCGTCCCTCCCCAAGTGAAGAGGAGAGTCACCGTGGGCCAAATTCCCGCCAGTTTAGGCCATCTAGTACCTCACCCAGTAATGTAAACTAGCTTTGAAACAGAACAGAAATAAAGAACAGTAGAATATTAATAGGTCACATGCACAGTACACTGGTAGAGGTGCTGATGAAACCCCTAAGCTGACAGAATACAGGCCGTCATCTCTTATCTCTCTCCTTTTGTCCCCCGATTTTAGCATTTGGTATATTTGGTGCTCTTTTAAATTATTTGCTGTTTTTACTATATTTTATATCCATTGTTGTTGCATTGTATATGGATGAGTGGCGTTGACATATGAATAAACACATTAACTATTAAATCATAAGTATTGGCTGTACTGTATTCCAACAACACAACGTTTATCCAGAACAAAATTACCATCCTTTTCCTCTTGCAACTGAAATTTGTCGTAGCAGGAAGGACTAGGAAAGCAGGGTATTGAACTTTCCCATGTTTGTGCTCTTCCTAGAAAATTATATCGTCTACAAGGGGAAAGTAGTCGTAAGGACTTTTTGCGAATCACCCTGCAGAGGAGGACTACTGTTTGTACAGTATACCACTTTTGTTTTCCTGCCACTATTATATGGTACTTTTTTTTTTTTAATTAGTATTGGCAGTTGACGTTTGTTCATGTTCAGGGTTTCTGGCCAAGACTGACTTCAGGATTTTAAATATATGCTCTGATTCACAAACTCGTACAGATACCGAAAATTGTTGTCATTATTCTTTTTTTCCGTACGTCACTTCTTCAGATGGAAAAAAAGGGTCAAGATGATGTTAATTGGAACTTCAAGCCTATGAATTGGAGTGACTCATTATGCTTCGTTTTCTCATACCAGTCATCGCCAGTTGTAGTGAGGTAGACACAAGAAGCCCAATACTACAAACCCACAGCCCTGTCTGATGTTAGTTTTCCCTTATTGCTGTTTGTTTCCATGTGTTTTTTAATTTAATGTTAGTGAGGTTGAAATGAGTTTATTTGCATGTAAATGGAGCAGGCTTCCTTTTGAGAAATCTATATGAATAAACTCGTTCCAAGTATTGCTCCTTTTCTTTAAGCCTAAGTGAAGATTAGCGCAGAAGATTGGTGTGTGTGATAACTGTACTCTCCATACACGCACACTTCTCTGATACTACCCTGTACCAAAGTCGAAATAAGTCTTGTATATATCTCAACGCAGCTCATTCATACACTATCTGCAAACACCCCCAAACAATGCCACTCCACTAAAAGACTGTTTCTCATACATTTCTTACCCAGCAATCTTTTATACTCTAACTTTTTTTTTTATTCATATTTTTCGGCCTATTTCATTTATATCAGCAGAAAAATACTGTAGCCTACCATGCTACTACGACACTGCATCCTTTTCACAGCACTTCGTGAGTATAAAACATTTTGGTGTTAATAATTAGTTACGACTCTATATTCAACATGCAGAGATGGCACTTTTTGGCAAAGTTAGAGAAGAGAGTATAGTAACAAAATAGTATCCTTCGAGCCCATAGATCAATTTTTCTTAGACATGTCACTGCAGTTTATGGTCTATTAAAAATCAGAAGCACAGCCGATATTTTTCTGTTCTGTCTTTCATATTTCTCATTTCTTTATAAACGACAGAGTATGGCTTCTTCTGGCCTTGTTTCTCGTATTGCCATCACATCACAGTAGACACCTTCAATTGGTACAGCCAACAAAAGTGTCGGCGACCTTTTTGTTCATGGACCATGTCTGCCATCCTCACTTGCCCATACACTCATACCATCAGCTGCAGTTAGAGTTAAAGTCTGGAATAGTTACAGGTGATGGCATTAGAGGGAGGGATTTTGGGTAGGTAAAGAAAGTGAGTCCTGGCCATGTTTCATTTTAATTTGAAAGTAGACCATGCACGCGCTTTCTCCACCATCCTTTAACTGCCTATTCTCCTTTACACACTAATAATCCTTCCCAGCCATCCTGACTGCCCTTCTATGCTTTCTCCTACCAACATACCTTTAATTGCAGTTTGTTTATCATACAGACTCTCTGTTTATGCGGTTGCATTGATTGCATAGCATAAGAAACAGTGAAAGATGTGGTGTAGAGAACTAATAATAAAAAGGGTAGAAGATAGCGTGTCGTTAGATGATATAGTCATGTAGAAGAGAATGGATATATTTGAAGGGGGGAAGAGGTGTGGTAGACCAGATCGAGGGATTGATATGAAAAATGAAATTAATGAAGCTAACAATTGTGGAATGAAGATCCTACTGGAGTGTGAAGCACATCTATAAGGGAGGGGGAGAAATATGCAACTGGTTTTGCTTATGAGGTGGGGCCAGGATTCCGAAGACTTGAATGACGTGGTAGTAATAGTAGGGCACATCTCACTGAAGTACAAGCTAGCCTATATTCTTTGTATTCCACTTGAAATAGGTACTGTTGGTCATTTTTACTTTCGTGTTTGCTCTTCCACTGTTTTTGGATCCTAACTCATTCCACATTACTTAGACTGGGAGATGGGTTGTGGTGATAAACTAATGTCCCAGTGCTAAAGTTTACATGCTAAGCATAAAGTGGATCTGCAATCACTTATCAGCCTGCTGTACGTTTCAACTTCGCGCTTCCGGACACGTGAAGTTCCTAGTTGACTGAACAAATTAAATCGTTAATGTGACTATAAAGTCAGCCAGCTAATACTTTTACACCTTTATACACCCTCACAGATTCCATTTGCACTACATTGTTGAACTCAAGGGGCTGCATTTACAAACTTTCTCGGGTGTAAGTTTATATTACTGTGTTCACTCAAACAGCTATCACACACTTCACAAGGGAACTAAAGAGAATTATATGAAAAAAAACAACCAAACAAAACGATACTTATAATAATTCACCACTTTCGAGATTGTAGAAATCTAGTAATATCATTTATGAATCCTTATCGTGGCGGTGGTTGTGGTGTCGTCCGTCAGGTGGCAGTCTAGTCACATCGCCGTAAACAAACTTCAAAATCCTGTAAGCTGTGAGTAAATTTTCAAGCTTATATCTCATTGTGAATGTTGATTGTAAGAATGATGTTATGTTTTTAATACGTCAGGGTGTTAAAATACATTTTGAGCCTGAAATGCCGTAGTATATCGATAATGTAGGTCGCCAGCAACTTTCAGTGTACAGAGTTGCAACCACCTTGTAAGTAAGCACTGTGGTTATGATTTCACTGAAAGAATTAGCGCCTGGACTTTTTCCTGAAAGGCCTCAAGTTCTATGGTTGTACGGGAAATAAGTTAGGCAGTTACGATGGGAGCCTGGTTAGGTCACATTATTACGTATATTCAGTGATAGTTCATAAATACGCTGCACATATCACAAAAAATGTATTTTTTTTTTTTTATGCAAGGAAGAAGGAACCAAAGGCCATAGGCCTGCATACTGTTCCTTCCAAGAAAAAAAAAACAATACGAAAGAGAGCCAGATTCAAGGTCCATTCATTTCGAGGTGCCTGGACACACTGCGTTTCAAAGACTGGAGATCATAGGAAGTAGGGAATACAGACAGAGGAAGACAGTTCCAGTTTACAAAAATTTAATGGTGTTTGGCCCATACTGAATGCAGATAACCCATACCAACCCCATTGTGTCAGGTTAAATGGTAGCTACCTTGCTTGTTTTATCCCATACAGCACTTTGCTAGTGTTTTTTTTTCTTCATTTTCATTGGATTTTTTCTTTTTCTTTTTAGATATCCTTGAAATGAGTTAATTACAAGCCATTTGGGCATTGATGACTAATTCCACTTAATTAACCCAGTGTATTTTTATATAAGGAGTAATATAAGTCATATAAGTGTCCACACCAGCTGTGATAATGTCTGTGCAATCCATTTACTAGCGTTTAACCTGTATATAATTGTTATATATCGTCCTCCTTCCAACAGCAGTGCTGATAACCTGGCGTTACGAAACTTCCTATTAGACTTCTGTCCATCGAAGTATTGATTGTTGGGGACTTTAACTTACCCCTTATCAACTGGCAGTCTAGCACAGCACTGGCTGTGAGATATCCTCCCCTCCACCAGTCGTTCCTGGACTGTTTTGCATGTCTGGGTTTGCACCAGTGGGTAACAACGCCCACATATTTAAGCTCGGGCAACACTCTAGATCTTGTCCTCACATCTGAGAATGACAGGGTAGGAGAAATTGAGGTAATGAGTCCCCTGCCCAACTGTGGACACTGTCCAGTCCTGCTACAATACTATTATCAAGCCGGTGTTGTGACTGATAGCTATTTTCACTCTAAGCGCTCTTGGCATAAAGCTGAATATAACAAAATAAATAGTCATCTGCGTGAAATAGACTGGCAGTTCGAATTTCAAAGCCTATCGATTGATGCTATGTATGACAGACTGCAGTCCATCCTTAGTCCATTAATTGACCAGTATGTGCCGAATATGCCCAGCTCACCTCCCCCACCTCCAAGATCACCTCCCAGGGCCTTGAAAAACCGCCGCAGAATAGCTTGGGAAACATACAAACACTCCAGGAGTGTTTATGGAAGACTATCTCTTGAGGCTTCTCGAGCTCTAACACACTACGACTCTCTCAATGACAGCTTTCGCAACTACTTTACACACATGCAAATCAATCACGAAATGTCACTGGTCAGAAAACTACAAGTCTCCTCAATACCATTTCATTGGTACATCAGAAATATGAAAGTGGGTGCACCCTCAGTGGGTCCCTTAAGGTTGGATAATGGAGTGTTATCATCCGACTGTACTCAGATGGCAGAAACTTTTGCTACACATTTCTGTACAGTTTACTCAACACACGTTCCCCATGCTCCTCTCCCTCACCAAACTTTTGAGGGTACCCTCAATAGAGTGACATTATCCTTGCAAGAAGTGAGAAACAAGCTTGCAGGACTGGACCCAAACACCAGTATGGGACCTGATGGCCTGCACCCCAGTCTTTTGAAATGTTGCCCAGCCTTAGCTCTACCCTTGTTTTTCATATTTCAAAAGTCTATCACCATTGGTAAACTGCCACAGGACTGGAAAAAATCCATTATTATTCCCATACTCAAGAAAGGCTCTCGGCATACTCCCCTTAACTACAGGCCTATTAGCCTGACCTCTGTTTGCTGTAAAACTCTGGAGAGATTTATAACAGAGGCACTATACAACTTCCTTGATACTAATGGAATGCTGTCAAACGACCAGTATGGATTGAGACAGGGTAGAACTGTGGACGACCAACTACTACTTGTGTACAATGATGCAACGGCGTGGTTGGATGCTGGGTATATAGTGGATGTCATCTTGTTTGATTTTAGCAAAGCCTTTGACACTGTCAACCATTTAATACTCATCGACAAGCTAAGACTACTGGGGGTCAGTGGTTCCTTGCTGTCCTGGATCTCTGACTTCCTGTCTGGCTGCACCATGAAAGTGTCTGTGTCTGGTTGCACCAGTTCCTTAAGGAATGTTCTCAGTGGTGTCCCCCAGGGTTCTGTTCTAGGCCCCTTGCTTTTTCTGGTATACATAAACTTTATACCATCATATATTCGCTCCAAATGCAAATTCTTTGCTGACGACTTGAAGATTTACCTCAAGCTGTGTCACAATACCTGTTCCTCGTTAGTTGCAGACATAAATACGTGTCAAAAGGACATAGATATGATGTACAAGGTCGCTGAGTCCTGGGGTTTACGTTTCAATCTTGACAGGTGCACCGTACTGCGATGTCAGAGAGGCCCAGTTGATTGGAACTCTATTGGCACACTTCAGCACTATCACATGAACAACACCAGTCTCTCTGTAGAAACTATACACAAAGACTTAGGTATCTTGGTTGACAGCTCACTGAAATTCCACTCTCACATAAGAAATACTGTAAAAAAAGCAGCAGGCCTGCCAAATAATTTGTTGAAGTCCACCCTCTGTCGTGACCGAGCTTTTATGTTGACCTTGTTCAAATCCCACATCAGACCTATCCTGGAGTTTGGCTCCACTGTATGGAATACAGGCTACCACGGAGATCTGAAGCTTCTGGAGTCTGTACAGCGCAGATGGACCAAGCAAATCTGTGGCCTGTCCGAACTCAGTTATGCTGACCGTCTGAAAAACCTGGACCTGTATTCAGTAAAAGGGAGACTGATCAGAGCTGACCTTATTAAATACTGGAAAATCTTTCATCACCAGTCCACTATCACACCGCCCAAACTTTTTTCTCTTCCTCCATTAACTCACACCAGGGGTCATAGATTCAAGGTGGCCAAGCCTCGCATTTCATCCGAGTGTAGACGCAGGTTTTTCAGTATCAGATGTATAGACCTCTGGAATTCTCTGTCTGATAATACTGTTAGCGCCGACTCTGTTACTTCATTTAAAAAGTCCCTCCACTCACAACTAGGACACATCTTGTTTGATTATATTGAATAACTACAATTCATAATTCGAAGTCTTTCAAGTAGTTTATCAACCCTGCATATGGCACAAAACTCAGCCCCTACTCAATAGTATATTCTGATGATGTGTATAGGGAATGGGGCTGGCGTGCCAGCAGGTATGGACTGCCCTGCTTCTAAAAAGCAAATTCCTACCGAGCCATACTGTTAAATTGTAATGGGGTAGCCAACCAGGTGAGTAAACCTGAGTAGTTCATTCCTTACCTTTGTTATCAGCCTCACATTCTTCTGTAACAAGCAGTAATGGGAGAGTGCTTGGTTTTCTCTAGCCAGGATGTACCTGATCTGTCATGTACAGTAGCGGTTCATTCAGTGATTAGCTAGAGTTTAACACGTGAATTTTGTCCAGGCTGCCAACTGGTTAGAGTAAAAAATGCTCTTTCTGTGATTACTGATTTCTGACGGAAGTGTCATAAGTAGAGGAAAAATTTTGGTTTATTTCAGTGGGTGTCTTTTAACTTCTTTTTTTTTCACTAAGGAAAGGATTTTTCCCTATTTTGATTGATTTTGAGATTAGTTTCCACCACAAATGATCCCTAATCCCTGTACAGGGTTCAGGTTAAATACGAAATAAGTTCAAAATCAAATGAAGTACCAGTATACAGTAGGCGCGGAAAGTATTGACGCTTTTTTGCCGACGTCATTCTTTTTCGCTTTAAGTGAAGTAGGGTCAATACTACCCTCCCCTGTGATGCGAAATGAGCTGACGCTTTTTCAACGGGAGCTGGCAACCCTGCTTGATAGGTTTGGCACCACAGGAGCAGGCTCAGTAATGTTTGGGCAGCCACAGGAGGAGGATTGTCTCTGTGTGTGATGCACCACGAGGGCATGTTTTGACTCAAATAACACAGTTATTTGGTTACCTACCACATTCTCATCATGCCTAAAGTAACCACAAGCAAGGACGTGTGGAAGTGATTACTTTATACAAAGCTGGCCACAAACTCCCAATTATTGCAAATCAAACAGGTGTTAGACTGAGGACAGTGCAGAGACTGGTGAAGCGGTTCAAGGACAGTGGGGAGGCCATTCCTCCCACTCCACTTCCCAAGCCTGGGAGACCTCGTAAGACAACCTTCAGGACCCGTCAGCTGATCTCAAGG
>JAGKTI010023998.1:0-14558 GCA_018397915.1 Birgus latro
CCTGCACTCGTTCGCTAATTTCCACTGCTTTTTTTCCCCGTGAAATATGTGTATGCGCTACTCTCGTAATATAAATGTATATAAGAAAGGAAGGGAGAAGCTTGAGTGATATTTATATTCACATGGAACTACCTAATTTAAACTGTATGTATTGTCTAGATTTCCTACGACTTATTTCTTAGCATATACATTAGCAGCTGACATTTCCAACTCTTTGCTACTAGATACAGCCAGTTTGCTCTCGTCCTTCTCGGTGAAATGATGCCCGTCCATTTCTGCCTCTTTTGCGCCTGTTATAAAAGGCCCTGTGACCTCTACCCCTACTAAACATCGTGTGGGAAGCGGTAAAGGACTGTAGATATATACAAGTGTAATAAAGTACTAGAAATAATAAAGTGTGAGTGCGTATATGAGTAAGAAATGAGAGAACACCAGCCGCGAATTACCGTGAGTGGGAGGCTCGTACGCGCACGTCTTTTACAATGCTTTCACAGTGTTTTTTTTTTTAGTATGGATTCCAAACTACTTGGAAATCACTGAATAGTGTTTCTAGTGATAATATCTGGCAGTGGTATTCAGATTAGGGGATGTCGGGAAGTGTAAAGTGGAGACTTAGTTACCCAACTTCAGAAGTCTCCACAAGTCCTACGGTAGTCGACGAGTGCTAAAAAAAAAAGCATCCCAGGAGAAAGCTGAAGGTATGTGCCATAAGCATATATAATTATAATATTCTAGGACTAATAACTGATTTTTGTCAAATATTTTTAAAAAGTCAGTCCGAGCATGAATATCCGCGCGGGAATGGCACGGAAAACCTCCGACAACCCCGCGGTGTAGGGGTTAACGACAATAATAGGCATTATGAGTGGCAGCAACAGTGTGTCTTTGCATGGGGAAGATGAGGGGATAGGAGTTGTGGTATAAGAAACTGTCCAACGTAAGAAAAATAGCGAGGAATGTCCGAATGAGAAGGGAAAGTCGACAAACTGTGGGTATTATGTAATTCTGTAAGGCATTCGTCAGTCATGACACTGGGGAAAATGTGTCAGCATAAAATAGGGCCTGAATATAATAATGGATGCTTTAAGAAGCTGACAAGGCCTTTAATTGAGGTAGAGATAGAAAATTGCTTGGTCTTGCTGACTAAAATAAACGGCATACTGGACCGGCAATCACTCAGTAACCAAATACTGTAGCAGTACACCTGCAAAGTCCCAGACAGTGATACTGTGACTTATACAATCAAGTATAATAATACTGAGTCACATGTGTGTAAGAAAGCCTTCTTGAGTATCTGTGGACTAGGTGAGAAGCATGTTAGGCTGGTGGTGAACAACAATACTACTAAACTGAAGGCACAATGTGTTGATGATCATATTCATAGTTTGCCTACACTTTCATCGCCACTGCCCTCTTCAGCGAAACCTGTTCCTGAAATTTATGACTGAAAAATATCCAGATGTGGAGAAAGTCAAGGAAAGTTATTACATCACCCATCTCAGGACCTACACTATTGGTTTTCCTTCAGTAAGGCTGGACACTTGCGGCTTTGGCTATGAGACCTCATGAAAGCTAACTTTAAAACTGGATTGGGTCAATTGTGTCTTTTGTAATTTCTTAGCAATCTCTGTATTTAATGTGTATCTACTGTGCACCACATCAATGACTTGCTGACTAGTCACCAATCTGGGCCATGGGGGTTGATGCAGAAACATTGCACGAAACAGTACCAAACATTTTCATCAAATTACTTACAAAGATTCTCCAATAGTTGATATTCAACTGCTGGAATAATCTTCTTAGCTTACCTGCTAATAATTTTCCCAACTGTGTTTTCAAATTGTCTATTTTTGCTTGAATGCTCCTCAGTATGGTGAAGTGTGAAGGTCACAAAGTGACGATAAGCGGCGCAAGCTAACAGGTGTGAAAAAGAGTTGACTTACAATGTATTGTACAATGACGTTCAATTGCTCTCACTGAAATATTTGTGTTAGATATATTTGTTTTTGTGCAACAGTTATTTTCATTTGACTTCTGTTGACTACAAGCCAAGATAGTGAGGACAGAATGTGAAGGATCATTTTTAGGTCTTGAGGCCATTACTCAAATCAGTGAATCAGAGTGTACAATCCAATGTTCATGTTATCTGTGGCCCATTATAAAATTTTTGGCCCTATGATCTCTACCCCTACTAAACATCGTGTGGGAAGCGGTAAATATATATAAATGTAATCAAGTACTAGAAATAATAAAGTGTGAGTGTGTATATGAATAAGAAATGACAATGCGGGCGACGAATAAGCGCGAGTGGGAGGCTCGTACGCGCTCGTATCTTGCATTGCTTTCACAGTGTTTTTTTTTTTTTGAAGTATGGATTCCAAACTACTTGGAAATCATTGAATAATGTTTCTAGTGTTAATATCTGGGAGTGGTATTCATATTATGGGAAGTCGGGAAGTGTAAAGTGGAGACTTAGTTACCCAACTTCAGAAGTCTCCACAAGTCCTACGGTAGTAGACGAGTGCTAGAAAAACATCCCAGGAGAAAGCTGAAGGTATGTGCCATAAGGATATTTAATTATAATATTCTAGGACTAATAACTGATTTTTGGAAAATATTTTTAAAAAGTCGGAGTTCGGACTTGCCCCTCGGGATGGGCACGGCGCACCTCCAACAACCCCGCGGTTTAAGGGTTAACAAGTCATCATCCATTCCCCACTCAAATCTTCAGATGACAACATTACAAATGACCCACGTGTGAAAGCAGATCTCTTTGCCAGTATATTTGCCTGAAATTCTACCATGGAGGAAGACAGCCAGAATGTCCCAGTACTAGAACTTGACTTTCCTGAAACTGTTGCACTTAAAATACAGGTAAGACACGTAAAATCCATCCTAGATAATTTACCTACCAATAAAGCTCTGGGCCCAGATGGAATTCCTCCAATTGTTTGAAAAAGTGTTCCCCAGAAGTTGCACCTGTTCTTGCTAAATTATTCAGAATATGCATATGTACTTCTTCATTCCCTAATTCATGGAAAGAAGCCAATATCAACCCAATTCCGAAGAAAGGAAGTTCCTCTCACACCTCTGATTACAGACCAATAACTGTCACATCTTTTGGTAAAGTATTTTAAATTGTAATTAATAAGCACATAGTTAAACATCTTGAATCCAACAACTTAATTAGTGATAGACAATATGGTTTTCACCGCTAAAGATTCACCATCAATATACTCAATCTCCTGACTCATACCATCCATCAATCAATCGACCTACATGGAGAAACTCATGTAGTAGCCCTTAATATTTCTAGACCTTTTGACAGAGTATGGCACTGTTTCCTGCTATTCAAACTCCCATGCTAAGAACTAATGTCTTGTTCCTCTGCTTTCCTCATATCTCAGCGACAGAAAAATAAGCGTAAAGGTACATGATGTGTATTCCATTTTCCACTCAATTAATGGCAGCATGTCACAGGGATCAGTTCTGGTGCCAACCCTGTTCCTAGTTCATCTCTAATCTGTCACCCGCAAGCCATTCATATGCACATGACTCAACACTGCATAGTTCATTCACATTCAGACACCCATTTACAAAGTCTTAGATCTCTCATTCTCAACCCAGTACAGCCATCTCCATAAATCAAGACTTATCTACAATTAGTGAATGGGGACAAACAACCTTGTCTCAAATATATACAATTTACTAATATACAGATATTGCTAGATTCGTATAATACCTTCAATGCTACTAATATTCCCATCTCCAAAAGTATTGAAATTTTCGGCATCTCACTTAGTAATGCCCTTAGCTGGACCTCTCATGTAGATCACTTGCTAAAACCACCTCAAAGAAACTTGGATTATTGTACAGAGTCCGAAACTTCTTCAATGATGAGCAGTTAGCTATAATATAGTCATGTGTGCTCTCAGCTTGAATATTGCTCACCCTTGTGGAATGGATGTGGAGAGATTGCATTAAAACGATTAGACAAAATTCAAAGCAAAGCTATTGGAATTATTAACCCGAGGCCATCGACGTATGGGTATGTCGCAACGTTTTCACAGCTAGACCCATCGACGTACGGGTACGTAGCACAATTGCAAGGTCATAATTTGCACAATTTTCAAGTTTCATGGGTGATTTTTGGTAGGCATATGTGGGAGACCTTCCTCTACCTGCTGGCAAGCAAAGATACTGCCTAGCCCCACCTAACCCCCCCTACCCCCCACACTGGGGAATTCACCTGTTAGCAGTAATATGGCCAGTAAAGGTATGTTGCCCCACGGTCTCTCCAATGACGAAATTCATGGTGAAAGTGATTCCTGAGGTGGACAAAGAAATAAAGAAGCTAGAGCAAGAAACAAACAGAAGTGATGAGGACGTAATGTCATAAAGGAAGATGCCATATGTGGATGTGTTTGGTGACTGAACAATGCTTCCTTCTATTGCCTACATAAATGTGTGAAAACCAATATAGTCTTGTACTACACATAAATTCGTACCAAATACATAAATAAATACGTAATTTAAAGTAGCTTGAGTTAGTTAACCCTTCCATAGTTTTTCTTTAGCCAGGTACCCTCAGAAAGAGGGAAAACTTAAGGCTGACTCATCACCTGTAGCACCATTTATAGCCTCAGGATGGCGATTTCTCTATGAATTCTCGATATTTCTCACCAAAAGCGAAGGTTTGAGCCAGAAAAAAAAAATCCGAAGTTGCTCGGGACTGGGCGGTATCGGAGGGTATCGGAGGTGGGAAATCGGTCGGGACTTGACGGGTTAATAACCCCGCTATTATAAATAAACTACCTCCCTACAGGTAAGAAGGAATGTTGCCTTCCTTGCATTATTTTAGAGATATTTTTATGGCAAATGCTCAGACGATGTTGCGCCCATTGTGCCTCCTCTTCATGCCTACCCTCGTGCTACACAGGCATCTGTTAGCACTCATGACTGGAATGTCACACAGGCATATTGCAGAACTTCCACCTATCAGAATTCTTTTATTCCCCGAACTGCATCTCTCTGGAACTCGCTTCCCCAGAGTTGTTTCCCTCCAAATTTCAACCTGCAGCTGTTGAAGTCCAACTGTTACAGATATTTTATGAATGGAGGACACCAGTAATCTGGGGTGTGGGTTATTTATTTTTTTTAATCATTTGTTTTTCCTTCATTTTTTCTGTTATTCAAAAAATATAAATAATAAACCGTTGCCTTGCATAACTGAAAGTCCTGATTTTGAAGTTTTGAAATCAGTGTTATGTTTATGAACCTTTGCATTTTATTACTCTTGCTAATCGTTTATGCACTGAGGATATTAGACTATAACACAAGTTAGCATTCTCCAAGGAGCTCCAACTTTCGGCAAATTTGGGGTTCCTTTTTATATATATCATGAACTGATAGTCCTCCTGCTAATATTAAATCATCCAGAGAATTTTCTTAATGGAAAACTGGCCAAATGCAGTGAAATAACTGTATGTCTTTGTGTAAGTTGTCTCCTCCCATTCTTGATGCTCAAAGCATTAAAAATAGCTTACTGACTTAAGCCACCTTTACGCTTTCTGTGATCGTCCATGGAGACATTGAAAACAAAAGTAAATGACTTTAAATTATTATTATTATTATTATTTTACATTCTCTACTAAAAAAAAAAAAAGGCAGAATATAAGAGTGGAGCAGATGGGGGACGTGGAAGGTGTATGGAAGGTATTCACAAAAGAAATCTGTGCAGCATGTGAGATGGTGTGTGGGGTGAAGAGAAGACGAAAGGGGGTGCAGAGAACACCATGGTGGAATGAAGCGGTGAGAAAGGCTGTGGCACAAAAAAAGAAAGCATACAGTGAGTGGATGAGAAAAAGGGGCATCCAAGCAGTAGAGAGATGGAAGAGAGAGTTATATGTAAAGAGGAAGAGAGAAGTGAAGAGATTAGTAAGAGCTAGTAAGAAGAGAGTGGATGAGGAACTTGTAAGGAATTTCAGTGCATAGTGGAGCGAATGTAAGAAAATGTTCTGGAAAGAGGTTAAGAGAGTTAGACAGTCTTTCCAAAGAAGTTAGTTGGGGAGTGAAAGATAAAAATGGTAGATTACTAGTGGAGAAGGGAGAAAAAGTGAGAAGATGGAGAGAACACTTTAAGGAATTGGTGAATGTACTGAATGAACATAATGGAAGTACAAGTGGTTGGGAAATGGCTGGGAGAAAGAGGGATGTGAGAGGAGAGGAAGAAATCAGTATGATGGAAGTTGTGGAAGCAATGAAGAAAGTTAAAATGGGGAGAGCCTCAGGAATTGATGGAGTGTGTGATGAAATGCTGAAGCATGGGGGAGAGATAGTAATAGAATGGATGTGGAAGATGAGCAGATTGGCCTGGGAGGAGGGTAGAGTCCTGGGGGATTGGAAGTCAGGTATAATTATTCCCCTGTACAAAGGAAAAGGGGTAAAAGAAGTGTGTGGTAATAATAGGGGCATTTGTCTTCTTAGTGTAATAGGAAAAGTATATGGTAGGATACTTATTGACAGAGTTGGGGAAATAACAGAGGAATTAGTTGGAGAAGAACAGGGAGATTTTAGGAAGGGAAGAGGTTGTGTAGATCAGATATTCATTCTTAGATCTTAAGTGGAAAAGTTTATAGAGAAGGGAAAGAAGTTGTATGCAGCCTTCACGGATTTGGAGAAAACATGTGACTGGGTGGATAGACAAGGATTGTGGAAAGTATTAAGAATTTGTGGAGTAGAGGGGAAGTTGTTGAAGGCCATGAAGAGTATGTATGAGGGTGCTAAGGCTGCAGTGTGTGTGGATAGTGAACCGAGCGAATTTTTCTATTTGAAGGTTGGATTGAAACAAGGATGTGTCATGTCTCCATGGTTGTTCAGTCTGTATATGGATGGGGTTATAAAAAAGATAGAAGGTAGGCCCTAGTGAGAGAGGGCAGTGTTCGAAAACTACCAGTACTGTTGTTTGCAGATGATACTTTGTTGTTAAGTGAAGACGAAGGGGAGCTGCATGGTTTGGTGGATGAGTTTGGAGGAGTGTCTGAGAAACGGAATTTCAAGGTGAATGTAGGGAAGAGTAAAGTGATGGTCTTTGAGAGAAGTGAAGTCAGTGAATGTACAGTGAGATTGGATGAGGAAGAAATGGAAAATGAGAGTGGGTTTAAGTACTTGGGTAGTGTGATGAGTAAGGATGGAAGTTTAGAGGGTGAAGTGCTTGAAATGGTACAACAGGGAAGAAAGGTTGCTGGTTCCTTGAATGCAGTGATAAGAAACAGGGAAGTGAAAAAGCTACTACATGACAGTATTGCGATACCAACTCTGACGTATGGAAATGAAACTTGGATCTTGTTGGAGGGACAGAAGTCAAGAATGCGAGCAGTAGAAATGAGTTATTTGAGAGGAGGATGTGGAGTCACATGGAGAGACAGACTTACATATGAAGAAATTAAAAAGCATTGTGATGTTGCCATATCACAATCCCATTACAAGAGTTGGAATAACGAGCAAGAATGAGCCATATGGCGTTGAAATATATAGGACAGACAGACTGATGAATGAGGAAGTGGAGTGGATGTGGATGTGATAGGTAGCGTTAGGAGAAACACATTAAGGTGGTTTGGGCATGTGGAGAGGATGGAGAATGAGAGACTGACGAGGAGAGTGTATGTGAGTAAGGTGGAGGTGAGGGGAGAAGGATGGGGAGGCCAAGGAGGAGATTAAGGGATGGAGTGGAGAGGTGTGTGAAAGAGGCGGGTGTGAGGTGGAAGCAGGGCAATAAGATGGCGGGGGAAAGGGCGACATGGAGGCGACTTGTTTGTGGTCATCCCGTACGGGATTAAGGCGTCTGGCAATAGATAGATAGTAATTATTTCCCAATATTGCGACGGAAAATATTTTATAAATGATGACTAATTTTAACTGTTTATTGAAGCTGTCTTTTTTTTCAGGCTTACGCTACTAAAAAATTATTGCGTGTTACTATGCTAGATTCGAACTCCGCAAGTTTTTCTTGACTGTCCCCGAGCGATAGTTGTGAAATTTCAATTAGTTCCATTTAGGATTTCCTATTATCGTAACTAACGAACTGCTTCCTGCAGTTTTGAAATATACCTGTACTTTGACATTTACTTATTGTTTTCTGTAACAGTTTTACATAATAGGTTTCACCTTGTAAAGATATGGGGAAGGGCATATACATTTTCGCTGACCGAAATCTGGATACTATACCGTCACTTCTTGGGCTGGCTGCACATCGACTTAATCTTGTTTACATACTTGCCATAGCTTGAGTCTGTTACTTTCTATCGTTTTATTCCCTGTTGGATATGTACCACTTTCATACTTGCAATCCAATTACTTTGTAAAAAATTTACTCTTCTCCTCCTCTGATCTTTCCTGGTTTTTTGTTTTTGCTTTTTGCTTCTTGTCCTTTGGTATTCCCAATTTTTCTTTAATTAGGCATTTTTTTATCCATACTTTTTAAAATTCCTTACTTTTCCATAAGTTTGTTAGCATTTTTTAGTATTTCCTCCACAGTGTTCACACTCTGGAAGGTTACTTTCATGGGCCTTGACTTATTTCTCTCATATTTCAGTAGCCTTTTGTGTTCCTCTATGTCTTTATCACAGATTTCCTCTGATACTTCCTTCAGTATGTTCATTATTATTTACCATCTCCTTTTTGTCTCTCAAAATATTGTTTCTTATTTCTTCATCTATAGCAGTGATTACTATAGATTTGTTTATATCTTCTGAATCTTTGACCAGTTTTAGGTTGTTTTTAATTATTTCTTTTACTTACTTTCTAATGTAATTTTTTTCCGACTTTTGTTTCAAAGTCTTTCCTTGCTTTTGCCGTTACATCATATGTAGTTTGTACTTCATCTAAACAACTCCTCATCACTTCGTTCACCTGGGTTATCTTGTCTTCAGTATCACTGCTTTGGTCTATTAGACTGCTTGCTTGCCTAATTGTATCATTTCTAAACTCCTCCATAATACTTTCATGGTTGACAACTGTACTTGCTATTTTACTGATCTTCCTTCTCAGTAAAACTATCTCAACTTACAGTTCATCTATTGTTGTATCATTTTTGTTTTAATTCCTATATTAATTTTTCATTTTCCTCCTTCTGTGTGCGTATTTTTTTTTTTTTATGTGTCCGACTCTGAGCATAGGCTTCACAGCCTGCTACCAAGGCCCAGCAGTCCTCCTACATACCATACACCTCTGCTTCTTAATTTCATCTATTTCACTCTGAAAAGTTTTCTTCAGTTTATTCACTATCTCTGCTAATTTGTTATACAGTATGTTTCCATTTCAATCAGATCTGGGTAGAAATCATCATCTTGTTTTCTATCTTCATCCCTTTTCTTAACACCTTCCATATTCACTTTACTACAGATATTGTTCATCTTGCGGTAATTCTCACCTAGAGAGAGAACTTCTACTTACAAGTTTGCCTCTCCCTGCAACCTGCCTGGTGACAAACGACACCCAGCAGATGATGCGTTTTGTCAGCGGATTCTCGCACTAACTGGATGTATTCTATTATTTGGACAACACTATTGCTTATACTTGCTCTACTATATCAGAACAAAACTTAATTCAACCTAGTACAGAGCTTGACTCATAAAAATACCATTTAGGTGAGGTCAGTTATGGTCAAGGGTGGCCAGCGCAGTGCGAGGTGACGGACGTTCTGCCTTTCTGCCTCCGTGTGTGTGTGTGTGTGTGTGTATGTGTGTGTGTGTGTGTGTGTAATTCACCGGGTCGGTCAGGGTCACTTGATGGTCCTGATCGTCAGCTTTTACTCTCCCGGAAGGGAGCTGAGAGCTCATATACTTCAATCTAAGGGCAAGGCTGTGAACTTCACACACGTACACACCCATCCCCATGCTCAAGGAAGACAGTAACCACCCACTTCGTCAGTGAAACTTTCTGCAACCTGAGCGAGGCGCGAACTCCTGTTTACCAGATGGCAAGCGAGAACATTACTACTGAGCCAGCGAGCAGTGTGTGTGTGTGTGTGTGTTGAAATAACTAACAAATTTTTCATCTAAACCCTTTCGCGCACGCATAAGTTTTAATAAGTTTCACGGCTTACGATTTTACTCACCCGCGCGCGCTGCCAGGCCGCCCGTGCGACGCAAATAATTCTCGCCTTATTTTCGTCACCCAAACCTCTAAACATTTCCATGAAACTCACATCATCTTATTCGCCGATGTTTGTTCTAGCTGATAAGCCACCAAAAAAAAAAAAAAAAAAAGTACATTAGGCTGCCGTGAATAAACATTTCAGAACACTGACCTCACTTCTCAACATCGTCGTTCGAATGTTTTCCATCATACAGAAAAATGTTATTAGAAGTTTTGATAGAGAATGTCATTGGCTTTCTAATGAGGTGTGTCCGGTTGTGATGCAATTTGTAGTTTTTGAGAAAATAGCCAAAAACTAAAAGCCATTAAAAAAATGATTTTTGTTCAGGAAACTCTACTGCAAATGTTTTCTCACACACCTTATGTTTTTCATTACATAATCTTATGTAGAATTTTATGAGCTTTCTCAGGGAGTCCTTCGATTTTTGATACGCCTCATAGTTTCCGAGTAAATCGCAAAAAAACTACAGGTGCACTTTCGTCATGTGTGCGCATAACCGCCTATGTAACAACAACTTTTCATTAGAGAAATTACATAGTTCTGTCCTGTACATACGTAGAATTCACTGATCTTTATCATGGTTCTTACAGGAAATCGATACGTTCAACAGTTTTTGAGTAAATGGACAACAAAGATAGAATACTCATCGACGCCCACAAGCGAGATAAAAACGCTCAATTTCCCTACCTCACGAGCACCTACATATTTTCGCTCTTTAGGTTTTATTATTATTTTTTCTTTTACTCAAATTATACATGTGAATTGATGAGGTGTGTGGTGAAATGCTGAAGTATGGGGGTGAGATTGTTGTGGAATGGATATGGAAGTTGTGTAGATTGGCCTGGGCAGAGGGAAGGGTTCCAGAGGACTAGAAATCAGTATAATTGTTCCTTTATATAAAGGAAAAGGGGAGAGAGAAGTATGTGGTAACCATTGGGGTATTTGCCTTCTTAGTGTGACTGGAAAGATATATGGTAGAATACTTATTCACAAGGTTAGGCATATAACAGAGGAGTTAGTTGGAGAAGAACAAGGGGGATTTGGAAAGGGAAAAGGGGGTGTAGATCAGTTATTTGTTCTAAGATGTTTAATGGAGAAGTATCTAGAGAAGGGAAAGAAAGTGTATGATGCCTTCATGGACTTGGAGAAAGCTTAAGACAGAATAGATAGGCAAGGTATGTTGAAGGTATTAAGAATATATGGAGTGGAGGGGAAATTGTTGAGTGCTGTGAAGAATATGTACGAAGGAGCTAGTGCTACTGTGCAAGTGGATGGCGAGCTGAGTGAGTTCTTTGATCTGAATGTGGAACTAAAACAGGGTTGTGTGATGTCTCCATGGCTGTTTAATATATACATGGATGGGGTTGTAAAGGTAGTGCTAGGTAGGGCAGTGGATATGGGAGTGGCTCTAATGAATGAGGGTGAGATGTGGAAGATTCCAGTGTTGTTGTCTGCTGATGATACAGTATTGTTGAGTGAAGATGAATGGAAGTTGCAAGGTCTGGTGAATGAATCTGGGACAGTGTGGAAGAAGAGGAATCTGAAAGTCAATGTAAACAAGAGTAAAGTTACGGTGTTTGAGAGGAATGGAGTCACAGGATGTACAGTGAGGTTGGATGGTGAGGATAAGAAGAATGGGAGTGCATTCAAGTACTTGGGTAGTGTGATGAGTAAGGATGGAAGTTTTGGGGATGAAATACTTGAAAGGGTACGGCAGGGAGGGAAGATTGTTGGTTCATTGACAGCGGTGATGAGAAATAGGGATGTGAGTATTGAAGATAAGAAGTCACTGCATGACAGTATTGTGATCCCTACTCTGACGTATGGAAGCGAGGCATGGACCTTGCTAGAGGGTAACAAGTCAAGAGTGAGAGCAGTGGAAATGAGTTACTTGAAAGGAGCATGTGGAGTGACATGGAGGGACAGGTTGACGATTGAAGAAGTGAAGGAACGTTGTGGGGTGGATGTGGATGTGGTTGAGAAGATTAGGAGAAGTACACTGAGGTGGTTTGGACATGTGGAGAGAATGGAGAATGAAAGACTAACTAAGAGGGTGTATGCAGGTGGGGTGGAGGGAGGGAAAGGGAGGGGAAGACCGAGGATGAGGTGGAGGGATGGAGTTGAAAGGTATATGAGGGAGGGGGAGTGAGCTGGGGGGAGGGTAGGCAAATGGTGGGTGACAGAGCGACTTGGAGGCGTTTTGTCTGTGGCCACCTTTTGTGGGATTAGGGCATTGGGCTATAGATAGATAGAGATTTTTTATACTGCTCTCAGAAACTCAACATGGCCACTAGTCTTTTTGCTAGGTACTGATACTGAAGCTGAACGTTTTCCATCTCATATGTGTATATGTAAAAAACAATACTTATTTGTGTAAAAAATATAGAAATGTAGAAATAGGTCAATATACAAATCAACAAAATATGGATAATTCACGTGTTCCAGAGGTGTTGAGCTGCTGGCAGGAACATGAAGAAATTGAAGATGAGTTAGGTAGTGTGTGACCATGTGTGTGTGTGTGGGTGCGTGAGTGAGAGTGTGTGTGTGTGTGGGTGCATGAGTGAGAGTGTGTGTGTGTGTGTGTGTGTGTGTGGGTGTGTGAGTGAAAGTGTGTGTGTGTGTGTGTGTGTATGGGTGCGTGAGTGAGAGAGTGAGAGTGTGTGTGTGTGGGTCCGTGAGTGAGTGTGTGCGTAATGTGTGTGTGTGTGTGGTTTGTGTGTGTGTGTGGCGTATTCTCTCTTCCTTGCACCACGTTTGCCTAACATGCGATGCACACAATAGATTTCTCCACGAACATTCGCTGCACGACATACGCATATAATGTCATATATGTGTCGCTGTGTGGTGTATTTTCTTGTCTCTGATCATTATGTAACTTTCCGCTGTCAGTCAATGCAGGCAATATTTCTCGGTGAACACTTGCAGCACTATTTTATAAGTATATTTCACACTGAACCTTATGCAATATAAAATACTGTCACATGATTCCATCCCAGCCTCCTCTGTTCCCTTCCTTACTGTATGGCGTACGACAGCGCCTGTTCCCATAGCAACTAATGCATGTCTATGTATCTCTATGGCATAACATAATGCCTGCTATTATAGGTCAGTTATTTCACTAATCTAGGTATGTTTCACAGATATAAGTAATGGCTTCACTATAAGGGTAAAATACATCATTGATGGGCAGGGTGAGAGTGGAAACCCCGCTATAACAACCCAGACTCCTGCCTTTAGGCCTAAGGGCTGATAACGAGCCCCAGTGCTTTACAAACACTATATCTATGTTCAATAGACACAATCACTTCACAGTATAGTCAATAACACTGTACAATCACAACATTTCAATAATGGCTTTAGTCTTGGGTGGGAGGGAGAAAACGGCTTATTTAAAGGGACAACCCAACATGGCACAACCCTGCTGTCTGGCTGCTTGTAGAGCACTGAGATTTTATCACTACGTACAGGCCCATATGAGCCACTGCAGTGTTGCCAAGGTCTTACCTCGGGAGAGACACGTGGCTGCTAGAACACACCAAAATTTGACGCAAATCGACTGAAAACTTATTTTTTGGTAATTTTTTCGCTTTTCACGCAATTTGTGGCCCGTGTTCTTCTACACACCACACCACATGGAACGCAAATCGCGGTTCTGTGCACGAAAGGGTAAATTAAGCAAACTTGATGGAATGGCTGAAAGTTAGCAGTGAGGTTGATATATTGTTTTTGAAAATAACAGGCCACAGCTAAAGTTCTTAAGGCTAGATCAGAGTTTACCCAAGCAAGGTTAACTAAAACAGTTCTCATCCAAAATCACCAAATTTTGT
This sequence comes from Birgus latro, assembly GCA_018397915.1. NCBI lineage: Eukaryota > Metazoa > Arthropoda > Malacostraca > Decapoda > Coenobitidae > Birgus > Birgus latro. Next base: position 13,987 of record JAGKTI010023998.1, read on the forward strand.
GACAGGGTTGAGGGATTCGATTTTCAGAGCAATATTACAAAGGCCAAGATAAGAGGGCAAGATAAAAATTTGGTCCATGTACTTGTTTGTGAGCAAAATAAACTAATCAAATTTTGCTCTGATTTTTATCATATGTGGTGGAAGTGCTGAGGATCAGGCAAAGGGTCAACCTATTGTTTTTGGCACAGCAAGTCAAAGGCCAAGGTCACATGGCAAGAACAAATAAAACAGTTTTTCTAATTTAGGCAAAATTTTGTGGATATGCTCAGAGTAAAGCAAGGATAAATGGATCTGATTTTGAAAACATGCAGTTCAAAGTCAAGATCACAGGACAAGGTCAAGTCAGAGAGATTTGATCCGATTTATACCGGTATGAAATTTCTTGGAAGTGTTAAGGGTCAGGATACCATAAGTAATTCTGTTTTGAAAGCAATTAGACCAAGGTCAGGGTCACAGGGCAAAGTCGAATGTCTGACCCTAAAAGTAGTTTATAGACGGGGGTGTTCATCCCTCTTGAGTGCTCCTCTGTTTTTTTCATTTTTACTTTCATTTTTATGTACCTGTTTTTTTTT
>JAGKTI010023999.1:0-14558 GCA_018397915.1 Birgus latro
CTCTCCATCCTCTCCACATGGCCAAACCACCTTAACGTGTTTCTCCTAACGCTTCCCATCACGTCCTCAACCACACCACAACGCTCCTTCACTTCCTCATTTGTTAGTCTGTCTCTCCATGTGACTCCACATGCTCCTCTCAAATAACTCATTTCCACTGCTCTCACTCTTGACTTCTGTCCTTCCAACAGGGTCCAAGCTTCACTTCCATATGTCAGAGTTGGTATCACAATACTGTCATGTAACAACTTTTTCACTTCCATGCTCACATCCCTGTTTCTTACCACTGCTTTCAACGAACCAGCAACCTTCCTTCCCTGCTGTACCCTTTCAAGCACTTCACCCTCCAGACTACCATCCTTACTCATCACACTGCCCAAGTACTTAAATTCACTCACATTCTCCATATCCTTCCCATCCAATCTCACTGTACACTCACTGGCTTCACTTCTCTCGAAGACCATCACTTTACTCTTTACTAAATGAATATTAAATGCACTAAATTGTTTTTTGTCATAACTTATTTATTTATATATGCTTCTTTAATATATTGTTGAAAGGACAAGTAATAGGTATTGTCTTAGCAATTTTCGGGGGTGAAAATTCGGTAATTTAGCAATTTGGGGGGGTGAAAATTCGGTAATTTAGCAATTTTGGGGGGTGAAAATTCAGTAAGCTGGAAAAATCGGTAATTCGAACCAGGGTAGAGCCCCATATAGTTCATCTTATGAAGGGTTTTATATATGTACTGTATATATATAAATATTCTATATAATTTCATTATATTCATACAATTATATAAAAATACATATATATATATAGTAGGTGCGGAAAGTGTTGACGCCATCTTAAAAAAAGAAAACATTCTTGTGGTTAGCAAGGAGAAACAAATAAATTAACCCTCACCATTGAATTTAGTATTTACTGGCATTCCCCTTCACCTTTATTATCTTCTTAAGGCATCTGGGGAGACTGATGGCGTAGTTTTGTAGAACAGACGGACTAAAACTACTCCATAGCTGCTTGACTGCAGCCTCAAGTTTAGGCAAAGATGATGTGCCGCTTCATGAGCGCCCATAAATTCTCAATGGGATTGATATCTGGGCTGTTTCCGGGCCAATCTCAAATAAAGGGAACCTCACAGTCTGTTAGCCACTGTTTCACTGACTTTGCAACATGTGCAGGGGCAGAATCTTGCATAAATACTCTTGCCTTGGTTTTATCAAAAGAGTCACTTAAAACATCACATAATAGCTCCAAATAATTGTTCTGGTTCACTTTTTCATTTGCAGGTAGAATTACCAACTCACCAACACCATAATATGTAAAGCAGCCCCAAGCCATGAGTGAGGCTGGGTATTTAACAAACTTGGAAGTGTACTTAGGATCCAGGGGGTCACTGCCTGGTTTGCAGTACACTCGTGATGAAGGGGTACCAGTGACAGTAAATGTTGACTCATCACTCCATAGCACAGTTTTCCATTGCTCCTCACTCCAGGCAAGATATTTCTTACAAAAATTTACTCTCTTTTTCTTCCGAAGTGCAGTTAGCAGTGGTTTTTTACAAGCACAAAAACTCCTGTAGCCCAGATCGTCATGCAACAGTTGCTGCACACTTCTGACAAACACGTGGGCCAGCAACCGTGGGTTCTTTTCTTTTAAATCCCGTGCTGTTAGCCTTGGATCCTTGCTAACTTGCCTTGAGATCAGCTGACGGGTCCTGAAGGTTGTCTTACGAGGTCTCCTAGGCTTGGGAAGTGGAGTGGGAGGAATGGCCTCCCCACTGTCCTTGAACCGCTTCACCAGTCTCTGCACTGTCCTCAGTCTAACACCATCTGATTTGCAATAAATGGGAGTTTGTGGCCATCTTTGTATAAAGTAATCACTTCCACACATTTGTCCTTGATTGTGGTTACTTTATACAAAGCTGGCNTGCTGCACACTTCTGACAGACACATCTGCCAGCAACTGTGGGTTCTTTTCTTTTAAATCCCGTGCTGTTAGCCTTGGATCCTTGCTAACTTGCCTTGAGATCAGCTGACGGGTCCTGAAGGTTGTCTTACGAGGTCTCCCAGGCTTGGGAAGTGGAGTGGGAGGAATGGCCTCCCCACTGTCCTTGAACCGCTTCACCAGTCTCTGCACTGTCCTCAGTCTAACACCATCTGATTTGCAATAAATGGGAGTTTGTGGCCATCTTTGTATAAAGTAATCACTTCCACACATTTGTCCTTGATTGTGGTTACTTTAGGCATGATGAGAATGTGGTAGGTAACCAAATAACTGTGTTATTTGAGTCAAAACATGCCCTCGATGTGCATCACACACAGAGACAATCCTCCTCCTGTAGCTGCCCAAACATTACTGAGCCTGCTCCTGTGGTGCCAAACCTATCAAGCAGGGTTGCCAGCTCCCGTTGAAAAAGCATCAGCTCATTTCGCATCACAGGGGAAGGTAGTATTGACCCTACTTCACTTAACGCGAAAAAGAATGACGTCGGCAAAAAGGCGTCAATACTTTCCGCGCCTACTGTATATATATACAGTAGGCGCGGAAAGTGCTGACGCCATCTTAAAAAAATAAAACATTCTTGTGGTTAGCAAGGAGAAACAAATAAATTAACACTCACCATTGAATTTAGTATTTACTGGCATTCCCCTTCACCTTTATCTTCTTCTTAAGGTGTCTGGGGAGACTGATGGCGTAGTTTTGCAGAACAGACGGACTAAAACTGCTCCATAGCTGCAGCCTCAAGTTTAAGCAAAGACGATGTGTCCATACTGCGCAGCTGCCGCTTCATGTGCGCCCATAAATTCTCAATGGGATTGATATCTGGGCTGTTTCCGGGCCACTCTCGAATAAAGGGAACCTCATAGTCTGTTAGCCACTGTTTCACTGACTTTGCAACATGTGCAGGGGCAGAATCTTGCATAAATACTCTTGCCTTGGTTTTATCAAAAGAGTCACTTAAAACATCACATAAGAGCTCCAAATAATTGTTCTGGTTCACTTTTTCATTTGCAGGTAGAATTACCAACTCACCAACACCATAATATGTAAAGCAGCCCCAAGCCATGAGTGAGGCTGGGTACTTAACAAACTTGGAAGTGTACTTAGGATCCATGGGGTCACTGCCTGGTTTGCGGTACACTCGTGATGAAGGGGTACCAGTGACAGTAAATGTTGACTCATCACTCCATAGCACAGTTTTCCATTGCTCCTCACTCCAGGCAAGATATTTCTTACAAAAATTTACTCTCTTTTTCTTCTGAAGTGCAGTTAGCAGTGGTTTTTTACGAGCACAAAAACTCCTGTAGCCCAGATCGTCATGCAACAGCTGCTGAACACTTCTGACAGACACATCTGCCAGCAACTGTGGGTTCTTTTCTTTTAAATCCCGTGCTGTTAGCCTTGGATCCTTGCTAACTTGCCTTGAGATCAGCTGACGGGTCCAAAAGGTTGTCTTACGAGGTCTCCCAGGCTTGGGAAGTGGAGTGGGAGGAATGGCCTCCCCACTGTCCTTGAACCGCTTCACCAGTCTCTGCACTGTCCTCAGTCTAACACCATCTGATTTGCAATATATGGGAGTTTGTGGCCAGTATAAAGTAATCACTTCCACACGTTTGTCCTTGCTTGTGGTTACTTTAGGCATGATGAGAATGTGGTAGGTAACCAAATAACTGTGTTATTTGAGTCAAAACATGCCCTCGTGGTGCATCACACACAGAGACAATCCTCCTCCTGTGGCTGCCCAAACATTACTGAGCCTGCTCCTGTGGTGCCAAACCTATCAAGAAAGGTTGCCAGCTCCTGGTGAAAAAGCGTCAGCTCATTTCGCATCACAGGGGAGGGTAGTATTGACCCTACTTAACACAAAAAAGAATGACCGGCAAAAAAACGTCAAGCCGCGCCTACTGTATATATATACATGTTTTTTTTTTCATTTTCTCACTAGATGTAGTGCTGCCTACTTCGTCCTTAGCCTTTATCATTCTTTTTCTGTGCCTGTCCTCTCTTCCTCTTTCTCCCAGCTTTAATGTCACTTCGTACTGCTTTTCTTTCCTTTACAGGTGGCTTTACATTGAGTGACAAGCCAAATGGTTTCCTGTAAGCCAGGAAACCATTTACAACGCTGGGTGGTAACCATATAACCAAACCATACATGTTCCCTATGTGTCAACAAGTGGGTTGGTGGAGGGTTAATGCCCCTCCCCGTAAAATAAATAACTCAAAGTCAAATGGCCACCCCTTATGGGATTACAGTGTCTGGCGATAGATAGATAGATAGACACTAGACCCTCCCACAAAAACTTATGCAAGGTGCTACGGAGAGACGGAGAGAGATAGAGATTTTTTTTTCATCATATGATGCTCTGGATGTTATCTTCAACTTTATAATACACAAAAACTTTTTTTTTTCCCCTCATATTTTGCCAACCATGGGGTGAGATAAAAAGGGCAACCGCACAATCCACAGGTTAAATTTACCCCTTCAACATAGCACATAAAAAAAAAAAAAAAAAAAAAAATCCCCTAAACTTTGCTCTGATTGGAAGAGACCCAATTGGGTGATGTGATTAGGTGAAAACAGTAATCATAGAAGTTCAAACTCAGCAGATCCTGCAAAAAATAAAGAGTTCTTATGCTGCCAATAGCCACACATCATTCAAATCCTCTAATTCATCTACCCCTCTACTTTAATAGTTCCTGGTTTACTTACACACACACACACACACACACACTGGCCTCCATTCACCAACACTGATCATGATAACTTTGCTAGGGCAGTAGTGAGGCGAAGGGTGAATGGGAGTGATGACTGTCTCATCGGCGACTCTGTTGGGGAAGGGGGGAGCAAACATTGCTATAAATGCCTGTCAAACATTGCTGATTTCAATACAGCACTGTATTGATTATGCTGCTCAGTGAATTTATGTTCTACACCAGGAAACCATATACTATGCTGGGTGGTAGCCATATAACCAAACTATGGTGTCTGGTGGTTTTGTGGGTAATTAAGGTACTTCAGCCAGATTAAGCCTGTATAGGTTTATATCCATGGAATGGTTGGGGTTTACTGCTCATGTAATGCCACTCAGGGATGAGTGAGTCCGGTCACTCTCATCTTAAATGTCAGGACCAATGTCTAGCCTCGGACTCTCCTTGTGGGGCAACGCTGAACTGCATGATGACGATGATGATGATGATTCTTAACAAAGTACAGTAGTCCCTCCCGCTTCATAGGGTTTGCTCTTGCCAGGTTTAGGTTATTCGAGAGAAGATGATGGTTATTCATTAAAAACATCTAAGAAATGCTGGAGAGTATCAGTGGGCTTCCACGACACACTGTTCCTGCCCACACAATCTTTCTCACTTGTTCTCATGTGGCCCATACCCCAGCTCCTCTTGTCTGTTTCACTCGGACTGTTCCAGAGTTGCCAGCTTGGCAGAAGTCACAAAATTTAGCAACTATACACATTATCTATATCCAGCTTCAACTCTGATTCATATGAAAGCATTCACCATATACCATAATTAATAAATTTACACACTATCATAATACATTAAATCACTACCATATTCATTTCCCTAAATTAGTTCTCAAATTAAATGACTGCAGAAACAACAACAGTGATTAAAAAATAAATAGATAACACAACAATCCAGCCCCAAGAACAAACTGTGTGTAGTTGTTCTGAGGCAATTGTGGTGATGGAAACATAACCATGTATGACATGAAACCTGATAATTCAGTAGTTCTGTAAGTTACTGAGTGAAATAAATTAACAAGTGCCTTTGCATGTATTCTCAAAGATATTCATGGTGTTACAAACTCAACGGCATAAGACTTAACAAAGCAATATGGTAAGATTCTGAAGTTCTAAAGTTCTATGGCAAATGAAAATACAGTAAATAACCCTTAACTATGCAACAGCACTTGTCAGCCATCATCAGCTCACCATCCAATCCTACGGTGCCCCATGAGAAGCGTAGGAGCCCAGGGCTAGGCAAATTGGTCCTGACATTTAAGATGAGAGTGACCAGTCTCACTCATCCCTGAGTGGCATTACATGAGCAATAACCCCAACCAACCCTTGGATATAAACCTTCATCGGCTCAATCCGACTGGAGCACCGCAATTACCCACTAAACCACTAAGCACCATAATTTGTTTATATGGTTACCACCCAGCATAGTAAATGGTTTCCTGGTGTACAGGAAACCATTCAGTTTGTTTCTGTTAATACTTAAGAAAAGCACATTTGTTGGTAGGCAGCAGTCTCCTAAGTTATTTCCTTTACATTTACATTGGCATATGTCTGCTGTAGATGGTAAGCTGATGAGTACCGTCAAGAGTTTTTATGACGGTAGTGATGCATGTGGTGGGGTAAATGGGCATTAAGCGAATGGTTCACAATCAGTGTGGGTGTGTGACGAGGTTGTGTGATGTCCCCATGGTTGTTCAATATATATGTGGATGGGGTGCCGAGAGAAAAACATGAGTAATGGAGAGCGGGATGGCATTGATAATGAATGGAATATCTCAGATTTGTTGTACGATGATGATGCAGTACTACTTGGAAATACTGGACAAGAACTTGGTAGACGAGTGGCATATACCTTCCTTATCACACTCAATAAACTTATGCCAAGATAATCCTTGCGCTCACTTCGCTCACCTTCATTTTAGTACAGGGGTATAATCACAGCCTTTTGCCACTCTGCTGGCACAGTTTCACTCATCAATGCCTTCTTACATATCTCCAACAAGCACTTCGTTCCGTTACATGGGGGCGCCCATCATCTACCCACTCAATGTAGGGATGCCTTATGGTCCCTACACTGAGTGACATGCCAAATGGTTTCCTGTACCCGGGAAACCATTTACTACGCTGGGTGGTACCATATAACAGGGGTTTTTGGCAGGGTTAAGTGTCTCCCAGATTTCCCTATCTAAAATCACTTAATTATGGTAAATGAAGTATCCAAACCAGTGCAATAAAAACTCCATCCATCCATTCCTATCCTCTGTTGATTCTTTAGCTTTTATCAGTTTCCATACCTTGCTCAGTCATCATCCTATATCCATTCTCATTTTCCTTGGCTTCCTACCACTGACCTCTTTAATCTTAAAATATATTTTTATAAATTCCAGGTACAATCAGATGATTTTCTACAGCTCAGGAGAAAAAAAAAAAAAAAAAAAGTAATTTCATTTAGCTCTTCAATGCACAAGGTCTCCACTAAATATGCGTAACTGTTTGGAGACAGCCAGAATAAAATGTATTTAATATGCTGAGGCTGCATTTATCACTTACAGTGCTTACATATAGATCACAAAGTGAGTATATCGTCAATTACTGTACCAAGATCATCATAATCTTTTTCCCATCTCTGGACTGGGTGATGTATGATTTACAGTAGGGATGCACAACCTTTTGGGCTCCTCAGGCCACGTGATCAAACTTAAAACTCACTGAGGGCCGCAAGATTTATTTTAAAAAAATATATAGAAATTTTAGGTGCTTAATGGTAAAAATATAGTACCTAATCCATTACATTACAAAACTATGATTAATCCTTACCTAGCATGCATGACACAGTCTTCTTAATGCAATTTTTGACACTGTGATTCATAGACAAGCTTCTTTATGTTGGGTTGAAACTTTGTTGTTGCCAGTCGCAAAACAGAGTGCAAACTTTCATCACTCAGCCTGCTTCAAATGTTTGACTTGTTTCAACTTAGCAGACTAAATGTTTGTTCACATATATAGGTAGAGCCAAATAAGTTTGCATAAATAGCAGCCTTGTTTCTCAAATAAGGATATTGATCTTTGGGCAAACAATTATAGAAACTGCGTAAATCCCCTTCCTTAAACTTTGTATGAAGAATGTCGCTGTTCTGGAGGTCAATCAGTTCTAACTGGGCTCCTACTTCCATGTCTTCAGGTGATAAAGAAAAAGGGTTGCTGGACAACATCATGTTTTTCCTTTCTTTCTTGAGGTTTCCAAATCTGCTGTCAAACACCTCCCTCAGTTTTCTTACATGTTGCATAGTGTTCATTTTTCTTACATACATTGTGTTGCTCACACATTAGTTGGTAGTTTGGGAAGTGTACTAATTCACCTTTGATTAGCTGTGACTGAAACAACTTTAGTTTTTGTTCAAAGGCTGTCACATGGTTTGCTAGCTGAGAAATAAGTTGGTTATTCCCCTGAAGTCTAAGATTTACATTATTTAAGTGACTTGCGAGATCAACAAGAAATGCCAGATCGCAGAGCCAATCCACATCGTTAAGTTCTGGGACTACTTTATTCTTTTCATTAAGAAATATTACTATTTCATCCAGAAGACTGATGAATCTCTGCAGTGTATTTCCCTGCTTAACCATCTAACTTCAGTGAAAAATACTAAATCACCATACTCTGCTGCAATCTCATCAAGAAATTGCTTGAACTGCCGATGATGTAAAGCTGATCGTGACTTAATAAAGTTCAATGTGGAAACTACAACTTTCTTTACATGTTCGAAGTTCAGTTCTTTTCCACACAAATTCTGTTGATGTATTATGCAGTGAAACTGTTTCAGTTCATTTTTTCACTCTCCAAGGTGCTCAATTAATAGTTGTACCAAACCATTCCGCTTACCAATCATTGCAGGAGCCCCGTCAGTTGATATGCCTACTAAATTGTCTAAATTTAATTCAACTGCTGAAATCTGCTCTAGTAGTCCACTCTATAAATCTCTTCCAGTAGTCTGCCCTTTCAAAGAACTGAGGCCAACAAGTTCTTCATGCACAGAGAAGTCGTCTGTTAAACCAAGTACAAACACTAGTAACTGAGCTGCAGATGTTACATCAGTAGATTCATCAGTTGCTAGGGAAAAGTACACAAATTGTTTGCCTTTTTCTTTCAACTGGTCTACTATATCACCTGACGAGTCACAAATTCTACGGTGCACTGTCATACGACTCAAACTGATATTTTCATACTTCTTCACAACATCTGGAGAGAGTTTTTGAACAGCAATAACAATACATTTTTTAATGAAATCACCTTCAAAAAATGCCTTTGAATTTTTAGCAATCAGATTTGCAATTTCATAGCCCACTTCTGTTACATCCTGTGACTCCTTATTTCTCTGACTGAACATGTTTTTCTGAACATCAAAACCTTGCATCAGTGATTTTATTTTCTGCTTTCTTGGTTCACCTGTGATTTTTTCATGACTTGTGCTTTGTTAAATAATGCCTTTGCAAATTATATTCCTTACAAACAGCTACGCTACTCTGGCATATCAAACAAATGATATTGTTTGCAATGTTTTCCACTAAGAAATATTTGTCTATCCATATTTCATGAAATTATCTGTGTTCATAATCTAGTTTCCATTTCCGAGTTGCACTTTTTCCAGTAGAAGTACTAGCAGCCATTGTGAGCAAGAGTAATCAACCCTCTCTGAAAGAGTTCCTAATAACGACTGTTGGTACTCAGGCAGTGAGGCCATCGACTTGGCAGTGTGGCACACAGACTCCTGTCTAGAGTGACTAATGTCTAGACACGGTGGCTGACGTGTTCACTTCTCGTCTAGTTCTGGGTCCACGGCACATTTTGAATTATTATCTGAACTGCTATTTATCAATTTATTAACTTTTATTACTTTTTACCTTATATTACCTACTAAGGGCTGCCAGAGGGTTGCTTGAGGGCCACATACAGCCCGGTGCCGCCGGTTGTGCATCTCTGATTTACAGAGTGAGGACAGAGTAAGTGTGTGAAAAAGAGCAAAGTACCAAGAGCCTGGCCATTCAAACACCATTCTGAGGGTTCTACTAACATAGTAATGCAAATTCTGATCTCTGGACAAACCTTGGTCCAAAGTGTACCGTTGTTAGCAGCTTGAGTGAGCTTTCCCTTCAAACAAATTTCAACTTGATCCTTGTCCAGTTCCGTTTGGCAGCGAGCAAAACAACGACCCACATACACCCTGTCAAGACACAAAATTTTTTAGTGGCTAATTACACACTACAGTACAGACAAGTGACATGCGGCCTAAGTGACAAGAGCTGAATATGTGAGTCTAAACAAGCGCTTCCCATCCATTGCAACTTATGTATTATCAAGTGGACACAAACTACAACAGTATTTAGTAAACACACTGGACATGATGAAAATTTATCAGTACTTTCAATAAATACTAGGGCAAACATACTCAAAAACTTTCTGTTGATATATGCAATCGGCAGATGACTAAAAATGCCTCGGCAGGCAGGGCTGAGCAAGGTCTCCAAAAAGTGAAAGAATAGTAACGTAAAGTCACAGACACAAATTCCAATACAGTACTCCATTGTACCTACGTAACACATGGAGTACTGTACAGTAATCCCTCCACTATCCGACGTAATAGAGCAAAAGGTATGTCCAGATAGTGGTCTTGTCCGGATATTGGCCCTGAAGCTCCAGCACTGGTCATTCATGACCTTAACCTAACCTAACCTAAATCCGAAAACCACCTACCTACCTCCCTACCGGACAGGCATAGCATTTATTTAAGTCCCCTTTCACATAAACAATGCACACAAAGCATGAATTAACTGAATTTTAGCCAAAAAATGATGAGTAAGGCATAGGTGCTCATAACTTGCCAGCAAGTGTAGTATCAGACATGGAAATCACTATGAAAATCACCCTTTCTCACATCATATGCATTAAATAATGGACATAAAGCATGAATTCATTGAATTTTAACCCAAAAATGATGATTTTGAGGTAAGTAAGGCATAGATGTTCATGAGTTGGCAGCTTAGTGTAAATAAGTATCGGATGTGGCAATCACTATGAAAATCATCATTTCTCACATCTTATGCACTAAAATATGGGACACGAAGCATCAAATAAATAAATTGTTACCAGAAAATGAGTTAGATATGGCAAAGGTGTTCACTGTTCACCAACAGCACCAGTCATTCTTGACACTAACCTAACCTAACATAAATCAGAAAACCACCTACCTACCTCCCTCCGGGACATGCATAGCACTTAAGACCCCATTCACATAAATAATTGGCACAAAGCATGAATTAATCGAATTTTAACCCAAAAATGATGAATTTGAGGTGAGTAAGGCAGGGGTGTTCACGAGCTGGCAGGTTAGTGTAAATAAGTATCGGACGTGGCTATCACTATGAAAATCATCATTTCTCATATCTTATGCACTAAAATATGGGATACAAAGCATCAAATAAATAAACTGTTACCACAAAAAGAGTTGGGTATGGCAAAGATGTTCACTGTTCACCAACAGCACTGGTCATTCTTGACCCTAACCTAACCTAACCTAAATCAGCAAACAACCTACCTACCTCCCTACCAGACGTGCATAGCACTTAAGACCCCATTCACATAAATAATTGGCATAAAGCATGAATTAATCAAATTTTAACCCAAAAATGATGAATTTGAGGTGAGTAAGGCAGTACACGAGTTAGCAGCTTAGTGTAAGTAAGTGTCGGATGTGGCTATCACTATGAAAATCATCATTTCTCATATCTTATGCACTAAAATATGGGATACAACGCATCAATTAAATAAATAAATTGTTACCAGAAAAAGAGTTAGGTATGGCAAAGGTGTTCACTGTTCATCAACAGCACCGGTCATTCTAGACTATAACCAAACCTAACATAAATCAGAAACCACCTACCTACCTCCCTCCTGTACATGCATTGCACTTAAGACCCCATTCACATAAATAATTGGCACAAAGCATGAATTAATCGAATTTTAACCCCAAAATGATGAGTTTGAGGTGAGTAAGGCAGACACAATTATTACTGAGAAAATCACCTTTTCACACCCTGTGTACTGAAATATGGGACACAAAGCATGAAGTAAATAAAATGTAACCAGAAAAATTATGATTTAGAGGTGTGTGGGGAAAAAATGTTCACCAGTTGACTAGATAGTGAACGTATGTAAGAGACATGGTAATCACTGAGAAAATCACCTCTTTCACAGCCTGTGCACTCAAATATGGGACACAAAGCATGAAGCAAATAAAATGTAACCAGAGAATGAGGATTTAAAAGTGATTATGGAAAATATTTAGCAGATGACAATGTTTACTTACAGTCCATGATTGTTGTTTACCCCCATCTCTAAGGTTTTTACAGTGGTCATAATTGCTCTTGAAGCATGTCCAGTAATCCAGAGTTTAACTACACTTAATCCTTAGCATTGTGACTTTTGATTATTTAAACACGAACGAAAATACCGCAAACGATCGGACAGCCATCCACTGTTCACGGGAGTTGAGACAGAACTAGTAGGAGGGAGACTGAGCGGGAAGGGAGCTAGTCAGCACGGGTGGGAAATTCAAACTGATGCAGTCGGAAAAAATCGGATTTTTTTTTTTTTTTTAACCATCAGCCCATGATGTCCGAATAGTGATGTATCCGGATAGTGGATGTCCGGATAGTAGAGAGATTACTTATCCATCACTTTCCTCCCCCTTGCATCATAGGCGGTGGCTGAATCGGTAGAGAGGCGGCCTGCAGTCCTGATGGACCCAGGATTGAATTCTGCCTAGGGCAGGGAACAGTTTGAGGATCTGAATTTCCTAAAAGCAGACTTTCCTGATCTACCAGATGACCTGGCAACATGTAAAAGTACCCCCGCTAATACCAGTACACCAATCCTGTATGAGACAGCCCTAGCATGTATTCAATATGGACGGTGGGTGTTAGTGCCGAAGTGGTGACATGTGGAGGTGTAGGAGGACTACTGGGCCCTGGGATAGGTCATTCCCCCCAAAAAATAGGCCCTGAAGCCTTTGCCCAGAGTCAGACACAAAAAAAAAAAAAAAAATCAAAGACCACAATCTATGGCTAGACAAATGTAGCAATTCTCTCTCATCTTAGGGATATTAGCGCAAAGGAATAAGAAATGGAAAAGATGAAGTACTAAACAAAATTCTGAGCCTGCCTGGACCCATAATTCATCACACAAGAATGAAACAACTAGGAGTGTATTATTCATAACACAGTCCCCATCCAAATCCCACCTTTCACTAACAAAGTGGGTTGGATCATGAGAGAGGACTGACAATGCAAAATAGAAGAAAAATTAACTCAGTGCTTAGTGAAAAAGGTCACATATCCATTCACATGCCATAAAAATTTTCAACCACATTAACCCGCCCAGTACTCACGATGTACAATGCACGTTGCAACTTTTTTCACGCTTGGTCCCAACAATGTGCATCATACATTTTGCAATTGAAAGGACTGTCGTCTGCACATTTTTTAAGTTTCGCGGGTGATTTTTGGTAGGCATATGTGGGAGACCTTCCTCTACCTGCCGCCAGGCGGCAACACTGCCTGACCCAGGGTAACCACCCTCCCCCCTGCATGCCATTTTCTCAGCAACTCACCTGTTAGCAGTGACGTGGCCAGTAAAAACATATAGCACCACGGCCTCTCCATCAACGAAATTCAAGGCAAAAGTGATTCCAGGTGTGGAGGACAAAGATTACGTGGCACCAGAGTTAGTAATGAGCAAAAGTGATGAGGAGGTAATGTCACCAAGGTAGGTGTGGTATGCTGATGTGTTTGGTGAGTGAACAACGCTTAAATTGCCTATATTATTGCGTGAAAACCAATACACTCCTGTATTACATATAAATTCATACCAAATAAATAAATATCTAACATATTCTAAGTGGTTTGCAATAATTTCCCTCGCATAGAAACCGTCTTTTATGATGCGCGGCTTCACAGAAAACGGTACGTTTTCTCACCTGTTTAGGGCATTTTTAACCTCAGATGAGTACTTTCTCTCTGAATTTTCGATGTTTCTCATAAAAGGCAGAGATTTGAAAAAAAAAAAAAAAAAAGGTTGAAAATTTGTTGGGTTTTGGGGGTGGGTTTTGTAATAAATTAGTCGGTACGGGGCGGGTTAAAGACAAAGTCATATTATTTTTACAGTAAACCCTCAATTTGCACAGCTATGTATCGGGGAATTACCCCACGTAAATCAAAACGTGCAGATTGCGTCACTGAAACCCTCGTTATATGGATAATTAGTATGGTCATATCACAAAATTTTCCCTAAGTTGCCCCTTTGGCTCTCTTGAAAAATCTTCACCCCTTCTTGGTCATACCGTACATTCACTATGGTACACAACAACACTGGGGGGGGAAAAAAAAAAAAAAAAAAAAAGTTACTAAAGAGAGTACAAACTGGAAAATAAGTGGTGATCACTCATCACAAGAGGGGACAGTGCAATGTTTGCGTGTAGGAGAAGAAGGCATCTTCAGATGATGACTTATCTAACTAGAGATAGGTGAAAAACTCTTCTGATGGCAAAAAGTAACAAATTTAGTTGAAAGAAGAAAAAGTACAGGTTTCCTTTGTCATCAACAGGAGTTATGTTACTAAGATTCCATTGACCCGCAAAACCGATTGATAGCAATTTTTCGCTGAAAAAATTTATACTGTACATAGTTAAGCTCATTCAAAGTCCCAGTGATAAAGTGGGAATACTGTACATTTTCTGTGTG
>JAGKTI010024000.1:0-14558 GCA_018397915.1 Birgus latro
ACATTTATTTTATTATGTTAAGAGCATGCTGAATGAATAAGTATGATGTAAGCTAAAAATATATGCCACATTATTCCTTACATGTGCAAACTTCAAAAATTTTGAAGAAGTTCATAAAATTTTTATGAAGAAAAAGAAAAAAAAAAGAAAAGAAAAAGAAAGGACATATGGTGGGTTGACTGCACATGCCTTGTCCTGGGCAACATACTTTTTGTGCAAAATTTAACATTTGTAACTTTGTGCATATGGCAGAAATCCACCAGTTAAGTTGGGGGTCTCTCAAGACCTCACTTGGTGTTCCAAATTACGAATTTTCACCTGACGTATGAAGGGTTAAATCGTACAAGGTTTTGATCACATAGGTCCAGAGTGGTTCACATAAATACAGTAACTGCTTGTAATAAGTTGCTCATTAATGTAATCTTTTGCAGGTGAGTCCTCAGTATATTAAAAAAAAATGTTCAATATAGTTTCATCGTTACATTTGCAGCTGATTTGCTAGTTCCCTCAGTTTATTATAGTCGTAGTTGTGTTATAAAAAGTTGTGATGTATTAGGACACATCCCTAACATATGCCAAAGACTGTCTGTATCTAACTTTGTGCCAGAAGACTCTACAAGTGAGGCAGTGGAGTCTGAGGAGCATATGGAGGAACCTCGTGACCACACTGCCACTGATGCCTCAACCTCATGTGATATTGATGACAGAGCTGTTGAGGTAACATTACAGTACTTCATTTTACCATTCTCTTTCCAATTTAACAATTGCCATCTCCCCATCTTGAATGTGGAGCTGTAACATGAGATCACTGGTAACACTAGACTAAGGTGTTCGGCTAGATGATCTGCACGTTTTTGTCTGGACCATTTTGCCTTGGAGATGGAACCAATATTTTTGAACCCTTGAATGGTAAGTTAATGGATATATGGCTTATTCTACTGAGTACCCTGTTTATGGTTTTCCTACTTTTCTGCTTTCCTGTTTTTATATTTCTGTTACTTTCCTACTCCCTTTATTATCAGGATGGTGAAATGATGCTTTCTGTTCCACATTGCTATTTACTGAATAGTACTTTTTTCCTGCAAACCTGAATACGGTATTTTACCTGTTTTACCAGATTATTTATAACTTTTCAAGGTGTATTTTTTATATTGATTAATAAGCATTGTAGCTGCAGTGGAAGAGTTATACAAACATCTGGAAATATTATTTATTGGGGAAATAAAACAGCTGTGGCCTAACTTGGCTGCAGGTAGGACAGAAACTGTGATTTCTCTTCAGTAAGTTAATTTTCCAAATGTGGATATGATATTTTCAGTTGAACAAGTCATAGCACTGTGATAGCAGCATGCATTGTACTCTAATATGCACCGCCAGGCTGGGGAGGGCATAGCAGATTTAGATGTAAGTGAGTGTCCTCGTGGAAGTGGTGGGACTAGCAGTTGCCGCGTGTCAGGAGAGGAGCCCAGCCGCTCCCTCAGTGCCCTAGGAGAAGAGGTGAGGGCTTTGAGGGAGGAGAACAACAGCCTGCAACATGCCTTAGCCCTGGCTCAGCATGCGGCAGCCACACATCGTTCTGCACTTACTGCTGTATCACAAGAAAGAGATGTACTCTGTAAAAAGGTGAGAAGCAAATATGTGAATGACTACATTCTTATGCAGTTGCTGGGACTGGGATAAAGACGTATAAGCTGGATCTTGGCAAGAGTGTAGTCTGTAAGATGATGAGAAGGAAGTTACAGTCAAGCCTTGCTATGCATTGAATCGCTAGAATGATTAATGAGGTTCTACCCAGCCTCACTGAGCAATGGTAATCATGAGAATCGCTATAGTGATGGTCGGAGCCAATATCTGCTCACATCAAGTCAGCCAGTCAGGCTACCAAAGTAAGCCCAGTCAGCACAGTGACATCATACTCAGTCCTCCATATCCACTCATTTCACTCACTTGTTCGGCCTCTTTCAATGTTTTACTTTTTGTGATCTGTATGTGTTTATTTTCATTTTATTTCCTTATGAAAGACAGTTTTTGTGGTAGGTGGTGGCAGCCATCATCCACTCACTTGATGTAGTGCTGCCTACTTCTTGTTTCACTTTTATCATTCGTTTTCTGTGTCTGTCCTCCTCTCTTCCTATTTCTCCCATCTTTCCTTTCATTTTTTATTACTCATCTTTCCTTTTTGGGTGGCTTTACATTGAGTGATAAGCCTAATAGTTTCCTGTAAGCCAGGACACCGTTTATAACACTGGGTGGTAACCATATAACCCAATCTCACGCGTTCCCTACTTGTCGACAAGTGGGTTGGCAGAGGATTAGTGCCCCTCCCTAAAGACAAATGGCCACCTTTTACGGGATTATGGTGTCTGGCTATAGATAGGTAGGTAGATAGATAGAAAGACAATTTTATTTTATACTTCTTTTATTCACTGTTTAATTGCCTTACTTATAATAATAGTTCTTACGTAGAATATTGTATACCATCAAGGAAGGTATTAGTAATAACACTGTCGTTTGCTTTAAAGGCAAGCAGTATCTCACTTTAATTTTAAGATATTTTCTCCATATAATTTACATAGACTAATACAGTACCTACAAAAAATTACTACAAACATTCCTAGGTAGTGCAGGATGGTCTCTGTACAACTATAGTACACTCACATACTTCTATGCAAATTCTTATGATGACTAGTGAACATAAAAGAACAAAGCATCTCCTCAAATTGCCCTTTGGCTGATCTTTGCTCTCCTCATTGTTCTCCCACACATACCCTGTACTGCAGATTGGTTATTTATTATTATTACTATTTTTTTTTTTTTTTACCTCAGGCTGCCACCTGGCATACAGTTTTTAGACTTTTTTGGCAAATGGTCCATGACCAAAAACATTTCCCCTGTGTTATTATCACCTCACTGTATGATAAAGTGCTATGGTTTGGGTTGTCACTTGATGTAATCCCATTTTATAGTGAGGCCTGACTTTATTGTATGTGCCCATACCTCCTCCTGTGTAATTTTTGAGGCTAGGCAAAGTTACACACTGAAAGGGAATTTGCCTAAGATGTATTGAATGTCCTGTGTGGAAATAATTTGGGATCATACCCCTCCAGAACTTACCTTCTTACCCCCTTCATACTCAAGCCTCACCTAATTTTTAAAGGCAGAGTTCTGCAAGTGGGTTAAAATAAAGTTAAACTCTACCCAGTGGAGTAGTTCAGTACAGGCACACTCATAACTTTTTTCCTTAGTTACGAGAATATCAGAGGATGCAGCCCGCCCAGCCGCCTCAGGCACTGCAGGTGGCAGATGCTGTTACTGTACGAGGGCTGCGGGGAACCCCACTCCATGCCTTTGCCTCTGCATCAGGGGGATCTGGAGTCAGTGGTTCTGGACCAGGCACAGTGTCTCCCTCACCTTCACCCCAGCCTGTAGACTCCCACACTCCTACACATGATGATACTCCCATCATATGTAGGCTAGCAGAAAGAGTCAGACTAAAAAAGGTACTGTATCTTTTAGAGTAGTGGAGAAGGCATTACTGAGAACTGTGTGTGGAATGTGAAGAGTTAGTAGTATAAGAAATGATAAGATTTGTAAAAGATGTGGAGTAAGGAAGTATTTGGACAATAGAATTGAAGAAAGTGTCCTTATACTTTATGGCTAAATGAAGATAATAGATACAATATAAATAGGTTGGTGAAAAGGATATGTGTGAGTTAGTTTAATGGTGTGCAGGGACATTGTGGTAAATGTAGTAAATTAGTATGCGAGAGCAAGGTATGGAGGATGATGAACCTTAGGAAATAAAGAGTATGGTACCCCCCTCTTTGTTTTTAATCTTGATGTTCATCAGACTGACTGTATTGTAAGTGATATGAAGCAAATACGTTTGAATAGATATGCCTGTGACTTGGAGTAAGAACTCCAGGGGTTTGAATTGGGATCAAGGCGAGTGAGTGGTTCACATCATTGGATATGCTGTTGATTAGTTCTTCCTCCAGATGGTAAGACCAGGAATCCCCTTACCCTATAGAACTGTACCAAACAATAATTCAGATAGCCTTGAATGTAGGTCCTGTGCCTCTCCAAGGCTCAGTGAAATGAGGCAAGCTTGAATGGCTGTGTTGAGTAACCTGAGTCTGTTCCAGAGTAATGAGTTTTTCCTACACATTGTAAATTACTTTTAAATGTTAAAAAAAAAGTGCAGTTAATTTTTATTTGTAAGATGGAAGTTAAAGAAAAAGCACAAATAGTTTTTACTTATGAGAGGGACCCAGAATTTTGCTGGCTTGAATGATGTATATATGACTGTGGCCCAATTCATTGGGCACACTGATGGTTCCTCTTCTATAGTGTCTTCTTTGTCTTTGTGTCTGGATCCTACTTTCTCTTAGTAATGTACTGAATGTTACTGTTTGACTGTTTCTTTACATTATTTTCACATGCTTCCAGGTGAGGCATTTTGCAGAAGAAGAGCCATACAACCATAAACAAAGTTTGGAGAAAAATGCATGCAAAAAACCTGAAAGTTAATACCATATCTCCATAATGACTTCTTCAATTTTCTTTGCTGAATCACCAAAAATTGGCAAATTAATAGGCTTTCATATTGTAAATGGTAAAAGTACCCAAAATGAATGCAACCCATAATAACAGGAAGATTTAGGGGACTCACTCTTGGGGAACAATGGTTCCAGCAGGATAGGGCCACCCCACACACTTCAAACCAAACATTGATGTGGCTGTGACAATGATTTGGGAATTGACTGATCAGTAGGAGGTGTGACCCTGAGTGGTCCCCACACTCGCCCGACCTGAATCCCCCAGATTTCTATCTGTGGGGTTATCTGAAGGATCATGGTTATGAAAACCACCCGCAGACAATCATTGACCTGAAAACAGAAATCATGGCCAACATCAGAGCTATCCCAAGAGAGAAGTGTGCTGTGTAATTGACAGTTTCGCATTCAGGAGTGCCTGTAATGCTGAGGTGGTCATTTGGAAAATATTTTGGAAAGGTCTTGAAAAACAGACCATTTGAACTGCAGAACCCAAACATTCAGGACTGTTTTCTTACCATCTGAGCTTAACATGAAAGCAAAAATAAAGCAAATCTCTTATCAGTTGACACACACTTTTATGGGCTGCATTTATTTTGGGTCACCCTATACAGTATCTACAATGACGATGCTAACTATTTATGATGCAATAATTGAGGGGTATGTGGACCGTGGTGCTTATTTTTGTACACTGCAAAGCCAAAACCCATCCCATTTTGACAGTTATGAAATGACAAGATAGAGTACAATGCTTCTGGTCTCCCACCTCCATAAAACCTTAATCTTGTAAGTGAAAAAAGAAAAAAAAAATGGGGCGCATCGTTATAGCTGTTATCTGTAAAACAAGCAATAAAATGACAGGTATTAGATGTCTTGCTCACAAGCCAAGAAGTGCCTCATAGGGTGGGGGGCATATGCCCAGTGGTCATTCTTCCTTCCCCATGGGAGCACTCTTCATTGGGCCAACTTAATGCATTAGGGTCAGTTGCTGGAGATTCAAACTATGGACTCTTGACTGTTCCAGAAGGGCCAATATTCATTTCTTTGGGGGCAAAAGCATGTGATCTAGGCCAGGAGAGCATGTTGGACCCTGTAGGTCTATTTTGCTATTTTTGGTAGGTTGGCCCTTCTTCCACAGAGTGCCTTACATGATTTTAGTGAAATTGCAGATTACTGTACAGTACACAATGTTTAGATAAAAATTTCTAGTAGCATATCAGCATTAATTCTTGGTTTAATTGCAAACTCTTCCTTTACTAATATAAACTTTTTCATCTCAGGCTGAGAGTGGTGACCAAAGAATTACTGGTTCAGAGCTTAGCAGTGTGGGAGTGTGGACAACAGCAGTGGCAGAGCAGCTTGTTGCAGGGGTGCAGGAGGAAAGTGATGCCCAGGAACTCTATCATGCCCTTGCCACTGCGGGGGGCACTCTTGCACCACACGAAAGGCTAAAGGAATTTGAAGTGGAAATAGAGAGACTCCATGCAAAAATAGACCATTTGAAGGCACAGAATGATGTCCTAGCCATTACCCTTAATGAATCTAAGTCTCACTGTGATCACTTAAGTACTTTAATATCTAAATTTGAATCAAATAATGTAGCCTTGCAACTGGCTGTAACAAATTTAGATCAGACTATAGAAGCCTATGAAGTGTATGTTGCCCTAATGGAAAGTGAAATTGGCCTTTTATTAGCAAGTTGTAAGGCTGCTGGTGTTGGAGTTAAGGGACCTGGTAACACCGGGAGTGGGTGGAGTAATAGTGAACAAGAAGATCTTGTGGCATTGGTCAAGACAGCACAGGAGCAACGTAGATCAACAGAAAATGTAGCACGTCATCTTTTGTCTCGTCTGCAGAGATCAGGAGCTCAGTCTGATACAGAGAGTTGGAGTGAGGCTGGAACGAGCAATAACACAAGGTATGGTACTGACAGAAAGTCGGGATGAGTTCTCTACAGCGTCCATCAATTGTCAGGAGGTAATTAGTTGGTTTTGATACATGGTTTAGCTTCCAGCACATAGAACACTTCAGCTGTACCATGACCAACCACAGTACAGTGATTTCTTGAGAGGAAGCATGGCGTCTTTTTTCAGGTATAAATGCATGTATCAGTGGCAGAAGGGAGTGAATTTATGTATGAATACAGGGTGGCAGAAGTGAGTGCAAAAATTCTGAGTACTGTGAGCAAGGCACTGTATATAGAAAAACAGTGATAGAGATGGTAAGACAAGTGTTGGAATATAAGGTGAATGATGAACAGGATGGTTTCAGAAGTGATAAAAGAGTATAGATTAAATACCCTATTTGGGGTGTAGACTAAATATTTTGTTTCATTTCATTTATAAAGGCTCTGGCATGCTTGCATGCATTGGCCTTGGTCATCCAGTGGTGGCTCTTCACACTGCTTGATCTCTGGAGTTTCCCTGTTCAGTCCCTTATCACTGAGGTCACAGTCTGTGACCTTGTCCCAGGTCTTTTTGGCCTGCCTGTCATTACCCTACCCTCAGTTTTCACACCTCTCACCTTCCACACCCACTTATCATCTTCCATCCTCTCACTGTGACCAAACCATCTCATTCTACCCTTTCTCATCAGAGCACCAATGCATTCAAGTCCTCTCCTTCCTCTCAACTCTTCAACCCCTAACCTAATCCCCCAGACCTCTCCTTCAAGGATGCCCTACACATTCATCTAAACATTATCATTTCTATACATTTAAGCCTATGATTGTCCTCTTCCTTTGCTGCCCAGGTCTCGCTACCATACAGTATAACACTCCTAACACATGCTGCATACACTGACTCCTTAGCATGGAGGGAGAGCCCTCTCAGTGTCAGGAGAGGCAATAACTCCCTGAACTTCTTCCAACCATTCCTTACACTAGCCATAGAGCTAGCACCGGCCCCACCTCCTGCACATATGTCCCTCATATAACAACTCCCCTCAACCCAAGTGTCTCTCCTGCAAGATCATTCCTTTCACACCTCTCAGTTTCTGCATGCTCTCCCTGATACACCGCACACTCTAAATCAGCAGTATTTTGCGTTCTACCTCTAATACCACTATATCTCTTATGCACCCACCTATCACAGACACTGCACAGATGAAGTTACTTCCCATACCTTTGTGACAGACTTCCCTTGGCCACACTTCCTCAGCTGTGACAGTACCCCCACCAGTCCTAGATATTATCACTTTTGTTTTATCTGCAGCTGCTCTCAAACCCTTTTACCCCTCTCCATCTTCCCATTTCCTAAATCTCTCCTCCACCTGCCTGTCATTCTCCACACTCAGCACCAAGTCATCAGCATACAGCATTTCTCATTGGAGTCCATTTTTGAAGTCACATGAGAGAGCCTCAAGCACCAAACAATGAGGGGCTCAAGACTGACCCCTGATGTATGCCAACATTCATGGAAAACATCACCTGAACCTCCGTTCATTCTTACCTGAGTGCAAGCACCCTTATACAATGCCTTAACAACACAAACCAACCATTCCTCGATCCAAAACTTTCTCATTGCCCACTTCGCACTTCCCTAGGAACTCTGTAAGAAAGATAGTAGAGAAAACACACGGGATGGATTGTCAGGAATTTTATGACATACAGTACAGGGTATATGGATCTGGAAAAGGCAGTTGACAGAGTGGACAGAGAGGAATTATGGAAGGTATCATATGTAGGCTATGGTGTAGAAGAAAAATTGCTGTATGCAGTAAAGAACTTCTGTAACAGTACCAAAGTTTGTGAAAGAGTTAATGGTTGAGTGATTGGTTCAGCATCAGTACTGGAGTGAGACAGGGATGTGCGATGTCACAATACTATAGTTGTACAATACCGTTTTGTATATGGATGGGGTTACAAGAAAAGTGAAAGCAAGAGCTGCAGGGATGGAAGTGAAACTGGTGATAAGTGGTAATGAATAGGATATTTCATATCAGATATATGAAGAGCTTGATGTGTTACTTCTATCTATCTATCTATTGCCAGACGCCATAATCCCGTAAGGGGTGGCCATTTGACTCTGAGTTATTTGTTTTACAGGGAGGGGCACTAACCCTCCACCAACCCACTTGTTGACACGTAGGGAGCACGTATGGTTTGGTTATATGGTTACCACCCAGCGTTGTAAATGGTTTCTTGGCTTACAGGAAACCATTTGGCTTGTCACTCAATGTAAAGCCACCTGTAAAGGAAAGAAAAGCAATAAGAAGTGACAGGAAAGATGGGAGAAATAGGAAGAGAGGAGGGCAGGCTCAGAAAGAGAATGATAAAGGCTAAGGAAGAAGTAGGCAGCACTACATCAAGTGAGTGGATGATGGTTGCCACCACCTACCACTAAATGTGTTACTTGCTGATAGTAAATGTAAGGCGTGTGGATTGGCTCAGACTTTTGTGAATGTTTGCAAATGTGCACATTAGTTTTCATTAACCTCTTCATTATGAGAATCTTCCTAAACTGACAAGAGTTGATTAATTAAGACATCATCTTACTGACATTGTTAAGCATGTACCTAATCGCTATGCTTTTCATAATCTCATAGCACGACCTCCTCCACCTCAAGTGGTGTTGACTCAGACTTGAGCCGTGGGGAAGAGCAGCGTCTCCGTGACACCATCAGCAGATTGCGGGAGGAACGGAGTAAAGTGTCTGCATCTGTTCTGCCCCTAGAGTCCCTCCATGTTGACCCCTTGACCAGACACTACCCACTAACACTGCAGGATGCCCATAAGCTGGACCTAGAGAATGCTGTGTTGATGCAGGAGCTTACTGCCATGAGGGAAGACAGAGCAGAACTAAGAGCACAGGTTAGATGAAAATATCCTCTTGGCTTTCATCACTTTTTACAGAAAACCCTAATTACATAGTCAGGGTTTTTCCAAAATATCACAACTTTTTTTGTGCTACTGGTTGCTCTGTGTGAGGGAAAATTGGTATGTCATCTGTATAGGTTGCAATGAAACTCTAACAGGTGGTTTGTCCATAATTTACTGTGGACTTCATTGGAGAAAAGGATATAAAAAAAGGCAACATGCATTGAGGACTTAATGCATATGCTGTATTACTGGAGATTGGAATGACATGAGTATCAA
The DNA here is from genome assembly GCA_018397915.1 of Birgus latro. NCBI lineage: Eukaryota > Metazoa > Arthropoda > Malacostraca > Decapoda > Coenobitidae > Birgus > Birgus latro. The sequence goes on from JAGKTI010024000.1 coordinate 9,652, forward strand.
AAATTAAGAATGAGGGCTATAGAAATGAGATCGTTACGGAATGTACATGGGATGGGTAGGGTGGATTGGATTAGAAACTTAGAGATCCGTGACAAATGTGGAGTAAAGATGTATGCTGATGAAAGGGCGGAAAGGAATGTGCTTTGGTGGGTTGGTCACATCAAGCGGTTGTTAAGAATGCTACGGGAAAGGTATAAAGTACATTGTATGAGAAAGTATTAGAGTAGGAGCAGGCATGGAAAATCAGTAAAGTGGATGCATAATGTAACTGAATGTGCGAACATGTGAGGTTTGGAAGCGGAGGAAATAAGTTAACAAAGAACAAAAATGGATAGATGAAGTTCATATGTTCATTCACATGACCTGGAATGCATTCCCTTTTTAACCTGGGAGTCACTGAAATGGCTTCATTCCTTTTGGTATTAATGAGCACAGTTTTCTGTGGATCATTTTGTTTGTGACTTGGAGCCAGGAATTTCAAGGGCTTGAATGATGATTAAATGAATGTGCAGTTTATTTTTGCTTGACATTTTGTCAACAGTTCTTGTGCTTTTGTACTTTCCTAGATCTCTCCCACCATCCCATGGAATTGGGTCAAGATGATGATGATGATGACAACCATGATTTAATGAGAGATGTGATGATTGTGAGGACTGATAACACTATTTTTAGGTTTATCTGATGGAGCGTGAGAAGGCTGGGCTGGAGCTGCGTGTGGGGACGTGTGAGGCACAGGCTGCTGCTTACTGTGCCACCATCGATCACCTTAAATCAGAACTGGCTCAACTTAGACCTCCAGGAAGTCAGGTGGTACTTAATGATTTATGTACTGCCAAGAGAACATTATGTTATGGAATGCAGGATGTTACTAAGAGACTTTTAGGTAAAGAAAATTGGGCAGAAAGATGGGAAGTAGAAAGACGAGGACTTATAAAGAATGGATAATAGGCAAAGAAAACTGAGGCAGGATAATAAGTAAGAAAACTGAGGCAAGATAATAGGTAAAGAAGAGAGAGGCAAGAGGATAGGCTTGTAAAGAATAGAAAATGAAGAACAGCACATATGCCAGAGAGGTATGGATGACCATGAGCAGGGAAGTGAAAAGACCAGTAAGTTAAAAAAGGAAGGTGTGAAAGTCTATGAGGGCCTAGAAATGAAAGAAGAAAAAGAAAAGAATATGTACTGAATAGCTGAAGTAAGGCTAGAGATCAGGCTATTTATGACACCTGGTGGTTTAGTGAGTAATTAGGGTGCTCCAGTCAGATTGAGCCGGTGCAGGTTTATATTAGGGTGGTTGGGGTCTGTTGTTCACATAATGCCACTCAGGGATGAGAGGCTGGCCACTCTCATCTTAAATGTCAGGCCCAACTTGCCTAGCCCCAGGCTTCTATGCTCCTCATGGGACAATACAGGATTAGATGATGATGATATTGGAATGATGAAAGATGAAATTGGTTGTGTAGTAAAAGATGAGAATAATAAAAAAAAATGCAGGTGAAGGATTATTTTATTCATTGCCAGATGCAGATTAATTAAAGAAGACCGAAAAAACCTGGGAAGAGGTCACTGAATGTGACCTCAAGGATAAGGGACTGAATAGAGGAGCTGCCAGAGATCGAGCAGCATGGAGAGCTGCCATTAGGTGCTTAAGGCTGATGCATGCAAGCATGTTCGAGCCTTTAAAAACTAAACGTAATGAAATGAACTGGCTGACAAAAGCATGGAAGGACCAGTGGTTCAATTACACCAGGATGAGCTAAAAAGAACTGTCACAGAAATGAAGACTGGAAAAGCAGTGAGATTGTTGGAAGTACAGATAGTTCTTGGTGTAAGTCAAGGATGTGTTCCAAAAATATCACAACTTTTTCTGGGTTACTAATATAGTAAATTAGGGGAAAACTGACATGTCACTTTCAGAGGTAGCAGTGAAATTTGATCACAGTATGCAGTTTCTCTTCTTTAGTACAGACTTATTGGCAAAAGATAATGTCACATAAAGCATCTTTCAACAAAGACTACAAAGTTAGTGTGGGAAGAGGTAAAGATTCATGATTATTGACAAGTAGAATGGTACCTATACCATGCAATAAAAAAAAAAGAAACATGATACACTGAATTACAACAGAATCAAGTGACAAAGCACTTCATTAATGTGCTAGAGAGAATAATGGATGAAAGGGTGTAAGAAATGGAAGATGTTAATTATATTCAATCAGGATGCATGAAGACAAACGGGACTGTTATCAATGAGGCAATACTCCAACTTATACACTCTTTTTCTATAATACACTATGTGCAATCATATCTTTGTTACTAACTGTACTTGGGTGAAATGCCCTCATTGTTAAACAGTTTTGATGTTTAAGCAAACTCTACTATTTTCAGAAATCATCAATCATATCACAGTCATTTTAATAAAAATTTATAAAGTTTTGTCACTTTTGAAAATAGTTTATAGAAATGATATTGTCTAGGCATTCAGTGTGTATATATAGTCTATCTATCTATCTATTGCCAGACGCCTCAATCCCGAACGGGGTGGCCACAAACAAATCGCCTCCATGTCACTCTGTCCCCTGCCATTTCACTACCACACTCCCAACTCACACCCCCCTCTCTCATATACCTCTCCACTCCATCCCTCCATCTCATCCTCGGCCTCCCCCTCCCTCTCGCCCCCTCCACCTCACTCACATACACTCTCCTCGTCAATCTTTCACTCTCCATCCTCTCCACATGCCCAAACCACCTTAACGTGTTTCTCCTAACGCTTCCCATCACGTCCTCAACCACACCACAACGCTCCTTCACTTCCTCATTTGTTAGTCTGTCTCTCCATGTGACTCCACATGCTCCTCTCAAATAACTCATTTCCACTTCTCTCACTCTTGACTTCCGTCCTCCCAACAGGGTCCAAGCTTCACTTCCATATGTCAGAGTTGGTATCACAATACTGTCATGTAACAACTTTTTCACTTCCATGCTCACCTCCCTGTTTCTTATCACTGCTTTCAACGAACCAGCAACCTTCCTTCCCTGCTGTACCCTTTCGAGCACTTCACCCTCCAGACTACCATCCTTACTCATCACACTGCCCAAGTACTTAAATTCACTCACATTCTCCATATCCTTCCCATCCAATCTCACTGTACACTCACTGGCTTCACTTCTCTCGAAGACCATCACTTTACTCTTCCCCACATTCACCTTTAGATTCCGTTTCTTACACACTCTCCCAAACTCATCTACCAAGCCTTGCAGCTCCCCTTCGTCTTCGCTCAACAACACAGTATCATCTGCAAACAACAGTACAGGGAGTTTCCACACACTGCCCTCTCTCACTAGGGCCACTCCAACATCCACTGCCCGACCTTGTATCTCTTTTATAACCCCATCCATATACAGATTGAACAACCATGGAGACATGACACATCCTTGTTTCAATCCAACCTTCAAATGGAAAGATTCACTCAGTTTGCCATCCACACGCACTGCAGCCTTAGCACCCTCATACATACTCTTCACTGCCTTCAACAACTTCCCATCCACTCCATATATTCTTAATACCTTCCACAAACCTTGTCTATCCACCCTGTCATATGCTTTCTCCAGATCCATGAAGGCTGCATACAACTTCTTGCCCTTCTCTAGAAACTTTTCCACTAAGGATCTAAGAATGAATATCTGGTCTACACAACCTCTTCCCTTCCTAAAACCTCCTTGTTCTTCTCCAACTAATTCCTCAGTAATTTCCCTAACTCTGTCAATAAGTATCCTACCATATATTTTTCCTATTACACTGAGAAGGCAAATGCCCCTATGATTACCACACACTGCTTTTTCCCCTTTTCCTTTGTACAGAGGAATAATTATACCTGACTTCCAATCCTCCGGGACTCTACCCTCCTCCCAAGCCAATCTGCACACCTTCCACATCCATTCTATTACTATCTCTCCCCCATGCTTCAGCATTTCACCACACACTCCATCAATTCCTGGGGCTTTCCCCATTTTAACTTTCTTCATTGCTTCCACCACTTCCATCCTGGTGATTTCTTCCTCTCTTCTCACAACCCTCCTTCTCCCTGCCATTCCCCAGCNTCATCTACCAAGCCTTGCAGCTCCTCTTCGTCTTCACTCAACAACACAGTATCATCTGCAAACAACAGTACAGGGAGTTTCCACACACTGCCCTCTCTCACTAGGGCCACTCCAACATCCACTGCCCGACCTTGTATCTCTTTTATAACCCCATCCATATACAGATTGAACAACCATGGAGACATGACACATCCTTGTTTCAATCCAACCTTCAAATGGAAAGATTCACTCAGTTTGCCATCCACACGCACTGCAGCCTTAGCACCCTCATACATACTCTTCACTGCCTTCAACAACTTCCCATCCACTCCATATATTCTTAATACCTTCCACAAACCTTGTCTATCCACCCTGTCATATGCTTTCTCCAGATCCATGAAGGCTGCATACAACTTCTTGCCCTTCTCTAGAAACTTTTCCACTACGGATCTAAGAATGAATATCTGGTCTACACAACCTCTTCCCTTCCTAAAACCTCCTTGTTCTTCTCCAACTAATTCCTCAGTAATTTCCCTAACTCTGTCAATAAGTATCCTACCATATATTTTTCCTATTACACTGAGAAGGCAAATGCCCCTATGATTACCACACACTGCTTTTTCCCCTTTTCCTTTGTACAGAGGAATAATTATACCTGACTTCCAATCCTCCGGGACTCTACCCTCCTCCCAAGCCAATCTGCACACCTTCCACATCCATTCTATTACTATCTCTCCCCCATGCTTCAGCATTTCACCACACACTCCATCAATTCCTGGGGCTTTCCCCATTTTAACTTTCTTCATTGCTTCCACCACTTCCATCCT
>JAGKTI010024001.1:1444-14557 GCA_018397915.1 Birgus latro
TGTGTGTGTGTGTGTGTGTGTGCAGAGACATGAAACTCCATGGAAATGCCCCGCCGCATTTACTGTGTAATATAAGATATGGACGTGTGTTAAGATTTTTGGTAACTGGAGGCAGATTGCACCCATTTTTTTTACGAATTCTTCAAGACAGTGCATTTTACGTACGCTGATTCAAAAACTATTGCACTGCAATGCATTGTCTTGGCTAATCTGAGGGTACAAACAGATAAACAGAATGGGAATTTTAGTAGTACATGGATTAATAGTAATACCAAATTAGCCTCCATACGCTCACCTATCATGCAGCCCGATAACCACAACAACTTTGTAATATATATATATTTTTTTACAGAAGATGAACAGGGGAAGGGAAAATATTCATACACTAGATTATAGGTGTACTCTGTTCATGAAAAAAAAAAAAATCTGTTACAGGTGGATTTAAAGTGTTGTAGGTTAAAGTTTGGGGGAAAAGTAATCTCGGGGAGCGAGTTCCAAAGAGAAGCATTTCAGTGAAAAAATGAAGTCTGATGGGCACAAGTTGTACAATATGGCACTGTAACATTAGCAAATCATGAGCGCTACCAGGTGCCTGAGTAGCAAAGAGGAAGGTGTGGAGTGGTGGCACAAAGGATGCAACTTCTTCTGAGCATTTGCCTAAAAATATCTTTAGAATAATGCAAGGAGGGCAACATTCCGTCTTACATGTGGGGGGGGGAGGGGGGTACTTCATTTGTAACTGCTCGTTTATTAATTATTGTTATAGCTCTGTTCTGAAAGTCCTCTTGTGTTAGTGCAACCTCTCCGCATCCACTCCAGAAGGGTGAACAATACTAAGGTGGGAGTGCACACCACTTGAAAATTATCGCTAACTGCTCATCAGTGAACAGGTTACGGATGCTGTACGATGATCCAAGTCTCTTCGGGGCGATTTTTACAATGATCTAACATGAGAGGTCCATCTGAGGGTACCCTACTGTTAAGTGAAACACCAAGAAAAAAAAAAATACAAAAGAGAGCCAAACTCAAGATCCATTAATTTCAAGATGCCTGGACACTGTGTTTGAAAGACTGGAGATCATAGGAAGTAGGAAACACAAACAGAGGGAGACAGATCCAGAGTCGAACTGTTGCATAAATGAAGGACTGCGAGTACCAGTTAATTCTAGCATTAGAAAGTGCGACAGAAAAGGGATGAGAGTCTGTTGCTAGAAGGGGGTTACACACGCGCCATAGAGGTGGAGGGATGCAAGCAGACAGTTCAGAGGAGCAGTGACCATTTGAAGTAGCGATAGAAAAGAGATAAAGGGGCAACAGTGCGGCGAAGAGACAGAGGTTGAACGGAGCCAGCAAGAGGAGGAGATTTGATAAGACGAATAGTCTTTGACTCCACCCTATTGAGAAGAGCTGTATGTAGGGAGCCTCCCCACACATGAGAGTTGTACTCTAAACAGGAGCGAATAAAACCTGCGTATAAAGTCAATAACTGTGCAGGGGTAAGGAAGGAATGGAGTCGGCAAAGCACGCCTAATCTCTTGGAAGCAGATTTTACAAGAGATGCAATATATTTCCAAGATAAGTTCCGAGTGAATCAAACCCCAGGCATGTTCAAGGATGATGCAGGATTGAGCTGGATATTATTAAACATTAGCGGGTACTCCTGTGGAAGATTGTATCGGGTTGATAGGTGTAAAAACTGAGATTTGATGCATTAAAAAAACAAGATTATTTTTACCCCAGTCAGAGATACGACCAAAGTGAGACATTAGGTATGCCATAGCCTCATCCCTTGTTTGTTGAAGTAACTGCTGAGATGGACGTTGCAGAAACCGAATGGAAAGGTGAAGGGTGGAATCATCAGCATATGAGTGGATAGGGTTAGATGAAGAGCTTACATCATTGATGAATAAAAGGAAGAGAGTTGTTGATAGGACAGAGCCCTGAGGAACACCACAGTTGACAGATCTAGGAGAAGAACGATGGCCGTCTACAACAGTGGCTATACATCGACCAGAAAGGAAGCTACAGACGAAGGCACAAATAGAAGGATAGAAACAGTAAGAGGGCAGCTTGGAAATTAAAGATTTATGCCAGACTCGATCGAAAGCCATTGAGATGTCAAGTGCAATGGCAAAGCTTTCTCCAATGTCCCGAAAGGAAGATGACCAGGTGTCTGAAAGATAGGTGACAAGATCGCCAGTGGAGCGTCCCTAACAGAACCCATAGTGACGATCATAAAGAAGATTGTGATAGAAAAGATGCTTCAAAATTTTTCTGTTAAAAATAGACTCAAAAACTTTTGAGACACAGGATGTTAAAGCAATTAGACGAGAGTTAGAGGGATGGGAATGGCCACCCTTCTTTGGGACTGGCTGAATGAAAGCAAACTTCCAGCAAGAAGGCAAGGTACAACTTGAAAGACAAAGGCGACAGAGTTTACCTAGGCAGGGTGTAAGCACGTAAGCGCAGTTCTTGAGGACAACAGGAGGGACTCTGTCAGGTCTATATGCCTTGTTAGTACCCAGGCCATTGAATGCAGAAAATACATCAGTTGAAGAGATTTTAATGTCAGCCACGAGGAAATCAGTGGCGGGAAGTGATGGAGGAACAGCACCGAAATCGTCTAAGGAGGACTGGAGGAGAAAGTCTGAGCTTAGAGATATGCTTTATCAGTAGAAGAAATAGCTACAGAGCCATCAGAGTAGAAAAGAGGAGGGAAGGGTGATGAGGTAAAGTTGTTAGAAAGGTTTTTGGTATGGTGCCAGAAGGAGCGGGAAGAATTCGAGCTGGAGAGTTAAGAGCATTTAGTACGGATGAAATAATTTTTAAAAGAGCGAAAAACAGACTTAGCACGATACCGGGTAGAAACATAAAAAAGGTGTGATTCAGAGGTGGGTTGGATCCAGTACCTTTTATAGGCCCTCTCCTTGTTGCAGACAGCATTAGAACAAGCGTGATTAAACCAAGGCTTTCTTGCATTAGTCAAAGGATACGAGAAAGGAATGTATGCTTCCATGCCCGAGAGAATAACCTCCGTAATGCGCAAGGCACACTCAGATGGCTCCCGGCCTTGGAAGCAATAATCATTCAAGGGAAAATCAAAGAAGTACTGCCTGAGGGCCTCCCAATCTGCAGCTGCAAAGTGCCACAGGCGGCGTTACCTTGGTGGGTCCACAGGCCGTACTGGAGCGATAGGACAGGTTAAGGTAATAAGATTATGATCTGAGGAGCCCAACGGAGAGAAAAGATTAACAGTGTAAGCAGAAGGATTAGTTGTTAGCAAGAAGTCAAGTATGTTGGAACTCTCTCCAATGCGGTCATGGATACCAGTAGGGTGCTGTACAACCTGCTCTAGGTCATTAAGGATAGAAAAGATGTAGGCTTGTTCACCAAGTGGATCAGTGAAAGGATGAAAGGAGAGGAGAGCCAAAGTTGGTGAACATTGAAATATCCTAGAATGGAGACTTCAGAGAAAGGAGAAATGGATAGAATGTGTTCCATCATAGAAGTAAGATAGTCGAAGAATTTTTGATAGAAGAATTAGGAGATAAGTAAACAGAGCAGATATATTTAGTCAGAGAATGATAGGAAACCCGAAGCCAGAGAGTAGAGAATTCAGATGAATCAAGTTCAGGAACATGAGAGCAAGATAGGTCATTTGTACATATACACAGCAGCCACTTTTGGCTTTGAAATGAGTATAGAGAAAGTAGGAAGATCCAGAAAAGGGTTTACTTTCAGTTGCCTCAGACAGTTGAGTCTCGGTATGGAAGAGATGAGGTTTAGATTAGGAGAGGTGGTGCTCAACAGAGTGAAAGTTAGGGGAAAGGCTGCGAATGTTGCAGAAATGAAGAAGTGAATCAGAGAGTGGTTACACGCAGCTCATAGAGTCCTCACAGGGAGAGTGGCGGATGTGGGGGCATTTATGGTCCCCCCCCCGGAACTCCGAGGCTTGGTTATTAGTTGCCATTTTTGTCAAATTTTGAAAAAAAAAAGTGTAGTGTGTACTGTGCATGTAGTTTGGTGTTGACAGTTATAGAAACTTGTGTTGGAGAGCATGCTGGCCTACTCTCTGTGTTACTGAAACACTGAAAAAGTTCAGCAAAGGGGGACGGTCAGGAACTAGTCTTGAGGGCTGATGGAAAGGGAGCTCCAGTTCTTCCTGTCATCAGCTGTCCAACCACCTTGGGAGTGCTGCCCTGCTCAACTGGTGCTACAGTCTTCTTCTCGTAGGAATACTGGCTGCATTGAAAGCAATACCGGTATAAGAATCAGGAAATACTTGTCTCAGGGAGTAAAATTATTTCATTTGTATTTTCTAATAGGTTTTCCACTTCAGCGAGTTTCATTTTAGCAAGACCTTTTATATTAACTTTAATGTTATAGTTTCTTGAACACCTTTTCTCCTTCCTACTGCTGAGATTTCCTCCTCCTCAGATTCCTTATTTCATTCTTGTTGACCCTCCTGCTTGAGCGTCACCAGTTGTCCCTGCTTTATCATCCACCCTTGTTCTCCATTATCTCTCTTCCTCTTCATTTCCTTCCTTAACCCTTCGTTAGTCAGATGGAGTGTGATGGCACCCAATTTTTTTGGTTTTTACTCATATTTCCTAGCCGTAATTCGAATACTTCTCTCCGTTCCAGTACTCTCCTGATCCAGTGAGGAAAGGGAGAATGTGGATTGATTTAGTCCTGCCTCTGCTGCAGTGAGAGAGAGGGACACTCCCCCCCCATAGGGTGTCCAGTCACCCCATCAAACTAACAATTTAGATCATATTGTGATATAGATTATTTTTTTTTAACTTATTTTTGGATATTGTTATATCATTATACTGATTTTAAAAATCACAAAATGTATTTTCCTGTGTGTGTTTACCTGACAAATGAGATATAAGTCCATTTGTTATTTTTTTACTGATATTATGATTTATGGTATTTTATTATTATAAATTAATAAACACCACCTACAAGGCATTCAATCTTTTCATTAGTGATTGCAGAGATATGCTGAAGCGGCAGTATGAATATATTTTACATGTTAGTAACACTACATGTATTTTTGTATTGGAGTATTGTAACACCCTGCCGGACTAACCACGTTTGAATACCCCACAGGACTAACGAAGGGTTAACAGTTTGTTCTTTCTCTTTCCTTTTTTGTAATATCAGTCGATATGCCTATTGCTTCTTCCTTTGGTCGTGCTCATGTTTAGCTTCTTGGTATTCCCTAATATGTTCCTTTTTTTATTTTCATTATTTAGCTTCACCAGCATTGGTCTGTTCCCCCCTGATCTTTTCCCTAGCCTTGTAACTTTCTCTGCGTGATAATCTTCCACTCCTAGACTTGTTGAACAAATCCAGGCACATAACATTATCCACCTGTTCTTTCCTGTGGGTTCTCGCTTTCTGCCTCCTGCATGCTATAAATTACAATGTTATTTTTCTTCCCATTCTGACAGATTCTTCAATACCATTTCCATAACTTCCTCCACAATATATTTTTTTCTTCGGCCCTACATTCTTCTAGCTCTCTAATTCTATCATTGAGTTTAAGCATGTTTTTCTCTAGGGTCTTCACTTTCTCCACAGATCCCTCTACTTGTGGCTTACACTTTCTGCAAAACCACATCAGGGATTCATATGTCTGCAATACTCTGTACAATTCCACATTTACTTTGACACAGCCTGTGTGAAACCAAACCATACAGTCATCACAGCATAAGTTGTTGTTGTTGTTGTAGATTTTCCCACCTGACAATGTCAGAGTGGGAGCGGGCCTGTGGGCCCACCACGGAAAAACTGCAGGTGAAAAGCAGGTGATCTAGCTGGAGCTAGTGTTGACGTTGTGATGTTTTAGTATAGCACGGACGACGTAGTCTAGAATGGCTACGTCGTTGGCGTGACTCTAAGCAGACAGTCAGCGTGGCGGTCGTGAAACTGCTGAGGGGGTACGTGGAGGCGGTAGAGGGAGTCTGTGACGTCAGAGAAGTTGGCCCCGTTGTAACGATCTTGATATTCGAAGATCTGATCCACTGAGAGAGACTCGAGATGGGCGCGAGTTTTCTCTCAGTGGAGGGAGATGGACCAAGACTTCCTAACGGTGATCGGCGGTGGCGGTGGATTCAGGCGGTGGAGACGCTGGTGGAGACGCTGGATGGCCTGTCTCCATCTCATCAGGTGGTGGAGGCCTGCCTTTCTTCCCCTTCTTCTTTTTCCTCTTTCTCTTCGGCCCGCCGTCAGTAGCAGGTGGTGGAGTCGAGGGCGGGAGGTCTTCTTCCCGGTCGGTGGAAGGGACGGGAGAAGGAGCCCTTTTCTCAGCTACTGACGGCGAGCGGCGGGGATCTTCATGAGGAGCTGGCTGGGCTGGCTCAGTAGGCGGTGCAGTGGTGGAGGTAGAGGCAGCGGCGGCAGTCACTCTGTTGAGAGGAACGTCGAGCTGCAGCCTGATCCGCGGTGTTGGGCGGGGTCTGGAAGGCTGCAGCTTGAGGGCGCGACCCTCCTGACGAGGGGTCGAATGCGTTTCACAGGCGAAGCACCGCGGGATGATAATGCCTGAAAGCCCGTTCTTATCAAATATCTGTAGGAGAAGAACGAGCATCGCTGCCTTATCACAGCCGTAAAATGCTCGTGCCGTCGCGATACACATAGTGACTATTGTATCAATCTCCCCAGTGCACCTAGGATTCCTGAGCTGACGATCTCGAGCCGAGGGGCGCCACCGTGCATGAGCAGAGCCCTGCACAGGTGCGCCTCCAGGCACGGTGACGTTAATAGCCTCGGGACCCTTCGGTGTCTGTAGGAGATTGAACACAACAGCCTCTCCCTCGAGCAACGGGCGTTTCCGACCCCGTGAATTGGTAACTTCGATCTTCAGGCGGTGCACAAATACATCGGCGCCGGTGTCCTGGCTCCGAATGAATCCGTACCCCGCCCTCACGTTGTACCATTTCACGAAGCCAGAGGTGGTGTGGGCCCGTGGTGGCTGGGAACCTCTGTATGAGCACCCCTCAAAGGGTCGAAGGCCGGAGCAAGTGAAGAGGACGTCGCAGGAGGAGATGTTGCTGCCATGGCTGCTGCACCGCGAATCACAGCATAGGCAGTTGTCCTCCTCTTTCACTCTACTGCTGCAGACCCCACGGTGGGCCTGTCTGTTTGCATCTTGTTCCATGCATTCTTCATATTTTTTGGCTTCTTGGGATGCTCTTCTTCCTATATCATTCACAAGTTTTTCTTGCAGCTCCTAATTTGCTGTACTAATAGATATTCACGATATTCGAGAGCTCAGTCGCAACCTCCCCAGCACACGTGTTGATCGACACCGGTATGTTTTGCTGTTGTCTTTCTGGAAACATCAGTACTTGGGATTTCGGTCGGCGGCTTCGTCTTCGCATGATTTCGGCTTCATAGAGTGTACCTTCTTCATAACGTATAGTCGGTACACTTTCTTCAGCATGTGCCCGATGAAACATAAATCTCTTTGATATCTAAATCATAAGCGTTTCTAATTAAGCATGCAGAGAGACTTCTAATGTTATGTGATAAATGCTAACGGACCACTTTTCGTTTTATGCATGTAGTAACTGTTCTGCAGTGTTTTACTTAGTAAATCATGTACAGAAAACTGGTTTAATCAATAAACATCATGAAAGGGATTTTATAAAATATATGGGTGTGCATGGCGGAAGTAGTTGACTGAGTTTCTATTTTAGTTACCCGGCGATCACTGGCAACTCCTGAGTTTGTGAACACGCCCATTACGTATGATTTTATTTATTTTAGGGGAGATTTGTGAACTGGAAGGGTTAAATACATCCCTCACCAAACCTTCTGTACGAGAGGTTATTTCCCAAGCTGAATGAAATTGTCTGTGTACAGCAAGAATAAAATGAAAAATGCGTCATCAACTTAAACAGATTTTTTTTTTTGGGGGGGGTGGGGGAGAATTGGTGACCCGTGACTTCAGGCCATTTTTATAACCAGCTATGTCAATGTTGTTGTGTAATAACTAGAAATTTGCCACTAGTCTAGCTGACATCAGTGTCATATTCAGAATTTGCCATCAGTGTAATGACGAGAATTTGCTGCCACCATTGTCACCAGTGTAATGCCGGGAATTTTAGTTACTACCAGAATAATGATGAAAAATTAGAAACCAGTGTAAGGATCAGAAACCTTAGAGCTTATGCTGCCGCCAGAATAATGATGAGGAATCTTGGAGATTATGGGGAAAAGGGAAGCACGATCGTATTGACACTATTAATTATGGGTAATGGGGTAGCGTGATTTTATTTGACAGTGCGTGAGCAGGTAGATATCAGTACCCTTTGCGGGCCACTCAATCTCGTCTGTACCACTCCTTAAAGGCTACCAAATTTCAAAATCGAAGTGAAACCTAACATTTACTAATTATTAAGAACAGAAAGACAGATTACTCCTCGAAACTGTGAATGACACAAAACAAAGTAAAATCAGGAACTGAACTCCAAGAATATGAATCTTCACAACTAAATCAATATTCAAATGATACAGATACACGTGAATATGAATCTTCACACACTGATTTAACACTCAATACAGTAATCCCGTGGTCTCTGACCGACTCGTCGGGAAGAAACCCTAAAACATTGCCACCAAAGAATATTCTCTTAGGGCTAAATATGTACTCATACAGTGACTCAAAAAAATCATATTCAACTAGACACAGTATACAAATGGATGGAATATTCAAGTGGACCAGCCGATACGCTTGGATTACATGAACTAAGAAAGGGGAGATTTAGTGTGAACAGGCATTAGGCAGTGGCTAAAACCCGAGCCATTTGGCTTCAGGAACGCTCGACCTGTGAACGACATGGAGAGAAACGGCGATATCATTAATCAGTGCAAGAGGGATCAGGGGAAATATTACCAATTTAGCTCACTAGCTTATATGACGATTTACATTACATGAGTAAGAAAGAATGGGGGGAGGGAAGAGTTCAGCACTTACCTGCGAACGATTTTGTGAGCGATCTGCCGGTTTGGTGATGATGATGAGATTCGCCACACGGGTGTGGCACGGGCTCAGGGTGGAGAGCCCGTAAGCGGATTGGTGATGATGATGATAAGATTTGCCACACGGATGTGGCACGGGCTCAGGGTGGAGAGCCCGTAGTGGGTGAACTGCAGATGGAAGGCAGGTGAACTAGCTTCAGCTAGTGTAGACCGTGATGTTTTAAAATAGCGCGGACGACGTAGTCTAAAATGGCCACGTCGTCGGCGTGGCTCTCGCTCGTCACAAGCAGACACTCGGCGTGGCGGTTGTTAAACTGCTGACAGCGGTGGAGGCGGTAGAGGGAGTCCGTCACGTCAGAGAAGTTGGCCCGATGGTATCGATCTTGCTGTTCAAAGATCTGATCCACTGAGAGAGACTCGAGATGGACGCGAGTTTCCTCTCTCAGTGGAGGGAGTCGGACCAAGACTTCCTGACGGCGGTCAGCAGTGGTGGAGGCAGGCGGTGGAGGTGGAGGAGCGGTGGTGGTGGAGGCAGGCGGTGGAGATGGTGGAGGAGACGTGGGATGGTCTGTCTCCATCTCAACCGGTGGTGGAGGCCCGCCTTTCTTCCCCTTCCTCTTTTTCTTCTTTCTCCTCGGCTCGCCATCAACAGCAGGTGGAGGAGTCGAGGGCGGGAGGTCCACTTCTTCCCTGTCAGTGGAGGGGACGGGAGAAGGAGCCCTTTCCTCAGCTGCTGACGGCGAGCAGAGGGAATCAACAGTAGGAGCTGGCTGGGCTGTCTCGGCAGGCGGTGCAGCAACGGTAGTGGCGGTGGCAGCAGTAGCTCGATTGAGAGGAGCATCGAGCTGCAGCCTGATCCGCGGTGTTGGGCGGTGTCTAGGAGGCTGCAGCTTGGGGGCGCGACGCTCCTGGCGTGGGGCAGTATGGGTATCGCGGGCAAAGCACTGCGGGATGACAATGCGCGGAAGCCCGTTCTTCTCAAAAATCTGTGGGAGAAGAACAAGCATCGCCGCCTTATCACCACCGCAAAATGCTCGAGCCGTCGCGACACACAGTGACTATCGCGTCAATCTCCCCAGAGCATCGAGGGTCCCTGGGCTGACGATCCCAGGCCGAGGGGCGCCGCCGTGCAAGAGTAGAGCCCTGCACAGCTGCACCTCGAGGCACGGTAACGTTAATAGCCTCAGGACCCTTCGGTGTTTGTAGGAGATTGAACACAACAGCCTCTCCCTCACGCAACGGGCGTTTCCGGCCCCGTGAATTGGTTACTTCGAGCTTCAGACGGTGCACAAATACATCGGCGCCAGTGTCCCGGCGCCGAATGAATCCGTACCCCATCCTCACGTTGTACCATTTCACGGTGCCTGAGGTGGTGTGGGCCCGTGGTGGCTGGAGACCTGCTGAAGTATTAGCCCCCCTCAACGGGTCGAAGGCTGTAGCAGGTGGAGAGGACGTCGCGGGAGGAAATGTTGCTTCCATCGCTGCTGCACTGGGAATCCTGGCGCTGCTCCATGGCTTATATAACATTCTATCACAATATCTGGAATTGGCTAAGACTTTAACTAATTACATGGGATATTAATGCCTCTTCTAAGATCTCTAAAGAATATGAAAAATACGTTTGCACTCGACGTACATAGAAAAATGACTTATGATATTTAAAATTTTTGTAATAGGCGTACAGGAACTTTTTTAACGAAGCCAAAACAAATGGGAATCAGATAATTTATCGTCGGGCTGGTTAAAGTGACTTGCAATATGACGCCAATGACATAATTTTCGCGTTTCACAAATGACTTTCATCAACAATCATAACTCAGAAACTCGCAATTCGCCACAACATAGTCTAAAAGAGAAGCGCTATTGACACACATGTAAATCTCCGGATCAGAGTATGAAGGAAGACATTCGCGAGTGTTGGTTCCTCCCAAACCTTCCGCGGAATATACGCCTTTGTTGGGAACGGCAGGTCCATATGTATAAAAGTTAATCACATTCATATCAATTCTCGACTTAGTACTATCAATATTAGAATCATGCTCACATTATGAATATCGACTAAGACTAAACTTAAATTTATGACTTAACGGGTAAAACTGAACTGTACAGATTATATTTACAACAAGACCTAAGCTTACGATCACAACTACAATACTAACTTATATTAACTTATTCTACACTTAAAATTATGTCACTACAGATATTGTTGTTGCTGATGACTAAGTATATGTTGATGTTCATGATGATGATAATGTTGATAATGATGTTGATCTTGTTGATGATGTTGATCCAAATATTGATGATGTTGCTGTCGCTTTTGTTGCTGCCCCAGGCTTGTCTGAATCGTGCACCTGATGGACTGCAAGCTTACGTTACCGCCCTCCTGCAGTCCATCCTCCTCCTTTCATGATGAGAGAAGCAGATGAAGAATGCTTGTATAACCAGGCAGTGCAGCCGCCCGGGTATACCAGCAGCAACACGATGTACAGTTAAATGGAAGGGTCCGTAAGCCTGTCCAACTCCTCTAACATGTCTAGATTAATAAAAGTTTGAATTAATGTGACACTAAGGACAGAGTTGCGTATCATCATCCATCTGTGGGTGATAATATACTGTATACTGTTACATCCACGTCCCACACTGCCACAGGCTCCAACAGCAGTAGTTCAGTATACGAAGGACGTTGTCCAGTGAGTTGTTCTTCCTATGTTCAGCCTTTAGGTGTACAGCATACAAGATCAGCTGAGGCGAAAATAAACACTGGCTTCTTAAATTTCACTGTCTTTATTTTCCAAATAATTCCACTTCATGCTTCCCAACTTCATTTCACTGCTCTCACAAGCACTGGAGCTATACAAACTTCACTAACTGCTATTACACTTAATGCTTGACAACACTTCACTATTATTACACTTCACCATTTTCACAAGTACCGAAATTATACAAACTGCACTGACACTGCACTACACTGAAACTGAACTGAACACCGGCTGAAACTTCATTGAAACCCGACTAAACCTCACTCAAACTGACCTGAAACCTGATTAAAGTCGCTATAGTCTCATCCCCATCCCTATATAAGCTTGCATTGTTCCAGAATGTTCAACTTCTGCACAGTTCTGAAACTTGCTGGTCCTGACCTGCCTCAAGCAACAACAGTTACCAATTAGGAGACATCTAAACATGCAAGAGGTTCCTTACATTACATAACACTGTAAATTATTTACCATACAAACTTGACTTCCATTGCAAAATTTAAGTCACATAAATAATTCTATCTATCTATCTATTGCCAGACGCCATAATCCCGTAAGGGGTGGCCATAAGTTATTTGTTTTACAGGGACGGGCAGTAACCCTCCACCAACCCACTTGTTGACACGTAGGGAGCAAGTATGGTTTGGTTATATGGTTACCACCCAGTGTTGTAAATGGTTTCGTGGCTTACAGGAAACCATTTGGCCTATCACTCAATATAAAGCCACCTGTAGAGGAAAGAAAAAAACAAGAAGTGACAGGAAAGATGGGAGAAATAGGAAGACTGGAGGGCAGGCACAGAAAAAGAATGATAAAGGCTAAGGAAGAAGAATGCAGCACTACATCGAGTAAGTGGGTGATGGTCGCCACCACCTACCACTTATAAATAAATCATTATAAATATTATAAAGAAAACGAGCAGAAATATTAATGCATAACCTACGAAACAACTATGCTCATAAACACCAGGCAAACTGGCAACTCAAATTCGTGCTGAAACTGGAACTACCGTAATGTGAAACGCTGAGAAACTTCTCGAGCACCTAACTGGCAAATCTCGCTTCTTAACAATATCTTTGTCTGCTATGTTTCATTCAAGCATCAATGGTGCCAGCGATGAAAGTGGTAATAAAGGTGAGCAATTTTGCACTTGACTGTACACTGATACACTTAGGTTATATTGATGCCCCTACTTGATCTACCACTGTCGGATTATTCCTCTTTGTCTGGGTGGCTTTAGTTGTGTCTGAAAATTGCTTAGGCTTCCAAGGACATGGCTCCTTAACTAGTTACATTATAGCTGCTATGATAACTCGTAAGCATTTGGGGTGTGTTTGACTGCTTGGGAAAAGTGTGTGTGTGT
>JAGKTI010024003.1:0-14556 GCA_018397915.1 Birgus latro
CTCTCTCTCTCTCTCTCTCTCTCTCTCTCTCTCTCTCTCTCTCCATCAGGCCCATATGCCTTAATACTGAGGCCAGTGATGGCAGAAAATACATCAGCTGTAGAAATTTTAATGTCAATCATGAGGAAGTCTGAAGGGGGAAGTGATGGAGGAACAGCACCGGAATTGTCTAAGGTAGAATTGGAGGAGAAAGTCTGAGCAAAGAGATCTGCTTTATCAGTAGAAGAAATAGCTACAGAGCCATTAGAGTAGAAAAGAGGAGTGAAGGATGATGAGGTAAAGTTCTTAGAAAGGTTTTTGGCAAGGTGCCAAAAGGAGCGTTACCTTGCAATTTTTTTTTAAGTTCTCTCTCTCTCTCTCTCTCTCTCTCTCTCTCTCAATGGTAAACGTAGATGTAGCGAAGGGTGGCACAAGTCTACTCACCAACCTTTACTGGTATCGTTGCCACACCAGATTGCCCAGAGTCACAGAAGAATGCCATGTGTCACCCCAGACTGTTCTGTGACACACCAGACTGCCTCGGGTCACACCATACTGCTCCGTGTTACACCAGACTGCTCCGTGTCACGCCAGACTGCCTCGTGTCACACCAGACTGCCTCGTGCCACACCAGACTGCTCCGCGTCACACCAGACTGCTTCGTGTCACACCAGACTGCCTCGTGTCACACCAGACTGCCTTGTGTCACACCATACATTCCTGAGTCACAGAGCATTAACACGTTTTCTTCTGCGTTATTCTCACTGTTCGGTTTTGTTGTAATAATAGTACTATGTTCTCATTCGTGTTTTATGTCATGCTCATATAGCTAACAGTTACGTAGTACTTCAGTAGCCTTTTGCCAGACTCCCAATCCCACATTTCATCCAGGGAGAAGGATGTTCCAACTCGTTTCCTTGCTCATGCTGTTTTTTTTTTCTTAAAGAATCAGATAATACGGTACAAGGAGTGAAACACGGGATACGTTTTCGAACTTTGCTTTAAACTAGGTAAAAGAAAGTTCAGCCGACAAGGGCTATAGTGGCGTATTTATTGGTTTCCTATTTCAGACAGGCGCGGCTCATGGCTATTGATTAATGATGCAGCAACAGCCAAGACCTGGGCAGGGTGGCCTATAAATCTCGCACTAGCTGAATATTTTTACCGGCAGTGGGGCCAGATCAGGCGAACAACCCTTCACACTCAGGTTTTCGTCTCCCCCTTAGCGTAGTTTTGTGTGAAAGTTTAATTATCAGAGGCAGATGCAACAGATTAAACGAGCAGAGGAGAAAGAAGTAGGTAAGCAGAGAGACAAGGATGAAAAATGAACTAGGAATAATGTGACATTGTAAGGAAGTAAAGAGAAAATTTCCGTAGGTAAGAAACTAACAGGAAAAGCGAAATTGGAGAAGTGAATAGAAGACAGAAAGGTGATATAAATGAAGATGATGATGAAGAATAAAATAAGTATCTGGGAAAAACAGATTATGGGAGGAATCAATGGAGAGAAAATAAAAGAAAACCAGAGACGTGCTTCCCAGGCAAGATAATGAAGGGAGGATATACAAGGGCAAATAATGGGAAAGACAAGGATAACCGATGAAATAAAAGTTGCAAAAGAAAGAAAACGATTATGGAAGAAAAGACTAAGAAAGAATATCAGACAAGGAAAAATACAAAGGGAGTGCAGTTAGTGTAAAACAGAGAGAGAGAGAGAGAGAGAGAGAGAGAGAGAGTGAAAAGATAGGATTGAGGAAAGAACACATTCAGAATGAGGGAGTACTGAAAATATTAATGGGTTACATTTAAGCGATGAGGAAAGAAGAGACCTGACTTGATACAGAGGTTGAGGGAAGAGTGGTGGGAAAACGGGAAAGGGATAACGAAGTGAGGGAGAGAGTGGATAGGGATCAGAAAAAGGACAGACAAGAGTGAAGTGATGTAGGCCAGGACGGGATCAAGCTGCACAGGGCGGCGGGAGAGAGGTGGGTAGGGTTCGGAGAGGCAGGACAAGGCAGAGGGGAGTAAGCTGCGAGAGTGTGCTATGGGTCAAAGCAGAAAGAAGTAGGGTGTGGTGGTGTGGAGTGGACCAAGGCAGAGAGGAGGAGGAGGAGGTTAGGCGGGGTGAGCCAAGACAAATGAATTTGAAGGGGTGAGGCTGGGTGCACTAAGGCAGAGTGGAACAGGGTGGGACAGAGTAAGATGGGTGGGGGCGGGCCAATGCAGAGAGAAGCGCAGTGCGTCTGGGAGATGTGGGACAAGACAGATGTTGTTGTTGTAGATTTTCCCGCCTGACAGAGTCAGAGTGGGAGCGGGCCTTTGGGCCCACCAGGGAAAAACTGCAGGTGGAAAGCAGGTGAACTAGCTGGAGCTAGTGTTGACTTTTTGATATTTGAGTATAGCACGGACGACGTTGTCTAGAATGGCCACGTCGTCGGCGTGACTCTCGCTCGTGAGAAGCAGACATTCAGCGTGGCGGTCGTGAAACAGCTGACGGCGTACGTGGAGGCGGTAGAGGGAGTCCGTGACGTCAGAAAGTTGGCCTCGTTATAACGATCTTGTTGTTCGAAGATCTGATCCACTGAGAGCGACTCGAGATGGGGGTGAGTTTTCTCTCTCAGTGGAGGGAGGCGGGCCAAGACTTCCTGACGGCGATCGGCGGGGGTGGTGGAGGCAGGCGGTGGAGATGGTGGAGGAGACGTAGGATGGTCTGTCTCCATCTCAACAGGTGGTGGAGGCCTGCCTTTCTTCCCCTTCTTCTTTTCTTCTTTCTCCTAAGCTCGCCGTCAGCAGCAGGTGGAGGAGTCGAGGGCGGGAGGTCCTCTTCTTCCCTGTCAGTGGAGGGGACCAGAGAAGGAGCCCTTTCCTCGGCTACTGACGGCGAGCGGCGGGAATCTTCAATAGGAGCTGGCTGGGCTGTCTCGGTGGGCGGTGCAGTGACGGTAGTGGCGGTGGCAGCAGTTGCTCTATTAAGGGGAGCATCGAGCTGCAGCCTGATCCGCGGTGTTGGGCGGGTTCTAGGAGGCTGCAGCTTGGGGGCGCGACACTCATGACGAAGGCCAGTATGAGTATCACGGGCAAAGCACTGCGGGATGACAATGCACGGAAGCTCGTTCTTCTAAAAAATCTGTGGGAGAAGAACGAGCATCGCTGCCTTATCACCGCCGCAAAATGCTCGTGCCGTCGCGATACACATAGTGACTATCGCGTCAATCTCCCCAGAGCACCGAGGGTCTCTGGGCTGACGATCCCGAGCCGAGGGGCGCCGCCGTGCAGGAGCAGAGCCCTGCACAGCTGCATCTTCAGGCACGGTAACGTTAACAGCCTCGGGACCCTTCGGTGTTTGTAGGAGATTGAACACAACAGCCTCTCCCTCGCGCAACGGGCGTTTCCGGCCCCGTGAATTGGTTACATCGATGGCTGGGACAAGGGATGGCAGGCTTAATCGCAGTGGGGTAAGGTGGGTTGCGTCAAGGCACAACAGGATAAGGTGGGTCAGGGCTTAATGGCCATAGGAAAGGTGTGTAGGGTGGGACGAGGTGGGCCAAGGCACAGTGCGATTGGATGGATCGGGTAAGGTTGGCCAAATCGCCGGGGGAGGGGGGGAAGGGGGGGGCCTAGTAACGAGGGGGTTGGGTGAAAGAGGACGAAGTGGACTGGACCAAATCACGAGAGGGTTGGGTGAAAGAGGACGAAGTGGACTGAAGTAGAGTGCAGCATGGCGGGGCAGCATCAAGGCAGTTTCCATGTCCCGTATCTTTCATGACCACTCTGTCAGCATCCGGGCAGCGTGTGTGTGTGTGTGTGTGTGTGTGTGTATCGAATTTTTTTATTGAGTCACAATGTTCCTGCCACGGTAAAATTTTCACTTTTCCTCCTTTCCGAAATCGTCGTATTATTTCCTCGTTTTTTTTTTTTCTGAAAATACTGGAGTCTGCCTTTGATTTGTACAGGAATATTATATCTGGTTTCACTCGGTGTTTTGAGCCTTTAATTCAGATAACATTTCTTTGACTTTATTCTTGCTAATACCACAATGTTTATCCAGTTTATGAAAGAGATCCTCAAACTATCTATCTACCTGTGTACAACCAGATATTTTAATTCTGGAGGGGGCGTTCATAAACAAATCACCCCCACGTCATCCTGTCCTCTACCATTAGGTTGCCATCCCTCCAATACACAGTACCTTTAATCATATACCTGTCGATTCCACCCCTCCACATTATCATTGGTTTTTCCCTCCACCCGACTCAAACTTTCCTAATCGATCTCTCATTCTCCATTCTCTCCACCTATCTCATTTTTTTTTCCAAGCACTTACGAGCACTAAAAGCACTACAATGATCCCAAACTTCCTCATTGATCTGTTCATCTCTGCCTCGAATTCACAGTGTCTAACTCAGATAACTAATTTTCCTTTATTTAGGTCCGTGAAATAAAATCAAACTTTCACTTCCATTTGTTAAAGTGGGAATCACAACACTGGTGACTGTCTTTGCTTCGTTGTTTACTTCCCAGTTCCGTATCACTGCCATTAGTGCACCTGTTGCCTCCCTACTTACACTGTTAGCTTTAACCTTGTGTGTACGTTCTCCCGTACACTCTTGTCGTTGCCCACCACACAATGTAATTATTTCAAAACACTCTCATTCTCCATTTTTTTTCCAACCTAGCTACTCAATCCATGACTTCATTCCCTTGAAAGACCAGAACTGAACACTCTGCTACTTATTCCATTACTCCTGCTGAACATGCAGCACACTGCTACCACCACTACCACATCTCACTGGATCACACCCTGTCTGTCTTCACAACCCAAATCCCCCCCCTCTCTCTCTCTCTCTCTCATCCCTAACCAAGTAATCATAAATGACATGCTCTCACAAACCTTATTACAGAGGAAAAAGCTATCTATTTAGAAGTGACCTTAACCCGAGGCGTCCCATCGATGTATGGGTACGTCCGTCGCGACGTTTTATCACAGCGACACCCATCGACGTACCTGTACATCGCACAATTACAAGGTTCATAATTTGGACAAATTTCAAGTTTCGCACATGATTTCGAGTATGTAGGCGCGGACGACCTTCCCCTATCTGCCACCAAGCGGGGACACTCGGCGATCCCGCATGACCCGCGTGCAGCCACACCTCATCCACTCACCTCCAAGCAGTTGACCCAAGTCAGACATGGCGCGCCGAGGCCTTTCGGACGATCAAATACAAGCCGCCCTGGACACCTTCACAGGTGACAGTGATTCGCCCCTCGATGACGAGGTGGCGGATAAAGACTACATCCAGCCTGAGGAGGAGGAAAGCAGTAGCAGTGATGAGGAGGTCCCTTCACCACGAAAGCGGCGCTACGTCACGTATCGCGCCGCTAGAGAGGGCCTGCCAGCACCTAAACAGAATGATAGAACATCTCTCGACCCCCTATGTGATGTTGAGGGGGAAAACGAGGACAAGGACGAGGATGAGGAGGGTGCTGAGGGACGTGCTGCCACGTGGCGAATTAGGTTGGTTTTTGATCACCTACGGCAAGCGTTCCTTTCCTCATTTTATCCCTATAGAGACCTTGTCATAGACGAGAGTCTTGTGTTGTGGAGAGACAATATTTCTCTTCGCAAGTATATACCCAGCAGAAGGCACTGTTTTGGCTTCAAGATCTTTGTTATGTATGACTGTAGGACTGGTTATGTACAAGACATAGTCTTGTACACCGGTGCACAGACAGACATAATAGAAGATCGCGGTATTGGACTCTCGGGAGCAGTGGTGAAAACAATGATTGCAGAGTACATTCATCGTGGTCACGTCCTCTACCTCGATAACTGGTACACTAGCCCTCTTCTCGCTCGTTATCTACACCTGCATGACACGGGACTCTGTGGTACGGTAAAGGTGAACAGGCGCCACATGGTCAAGGTCGGGCGGAAACTAGACAGAAATGAGGTGGTCTTCTTCAAGGCTAACAACATCCTGGCAACAGTGTGGAACCACAACAGGGAAGTCTGCCTCTTATCGACTGTTCACCGATCTTTGATGCACTGCACAGAGTCCGTTGATTACCGTAGCGAGAGCAGGCGCCGCATCTGGAAACCTGAGTGTGTTCTGGATTATAACATCAATATTCGGCTCGTGGACCAGTAAGACTCCATGATATCGAGTGTAGAGTGTGCCAGGAGCACGATGAAGTGGTACGAAAAGCTATTCTTTCACCTGCTGGACATAACTGCCCTCAGTTGCCACCACCTGCATGCCCTGACAAGAGGTGTGCAGGAAACTTTTGAAGGTTTTGTCAAGGAGCTTTGCAGGGAAATTATTGCGAAGTATGGTGAGGAAATAACTCAGCAACGACTCCACACTGTCCCTACCGCCCAAACT
Organism: Birgus latro; assembly: GCA_018397915.1. NCBI lineage: Eukaryota > Metazoa > Arthropoda > Malacostraca > Decapoda > Coenobitidae > Birgus > Birgus latro. The sequence continues at coordinate 6,366 of JAGKTI010024003.1, forward strand.
CCACTGAGAATTTCCGGCCGCCACTTTGCCACTCCGATACCCTCACAACCGAACAGACCTAGGCCCCAATGCAGATGTCATGTGTGTGGTAACTCACGACTGAGACCCAACACTCAGAGAAAAGACACCCGCTTTGAGTGAGGGTTTCAAGGAATACCACACAATGATGCAGTTCTGAGATGGTGTGATAGCGATAAGACGCTTATTCTCAGGAAAGTATGCGACATACAGACGCTCAGTGTAATTATGAGGCCAGTGAATAAGTAAATATTAGTATAAGGTGGAAACTGGTATAGTATAAGTTGAACATTATTATTTTAGTGCATAAATTTATTCTAAATTGAAACAATCCTAGCGAGTGTGTAAAGGTGCGATATTCTGACGCTCAGTGTAATTATAAGGCCAGTGAATATGTGAATATTAGTATAAAGTGGAAACGGGTATAATATTAGTTGATAAATAGTATTTTAGTGCATAAATATATTCTAAGTCGAAACATTCCTAGCGAGTGTAAAGAGGTGCGATATTCTGTCGCTCAGTGTAATTATAAGGCATATATATATGTAAATATTAGTATAAAGTGTAAACGGGTGTTCTGTTACCTGAAATGTATGATGTAAGTGCAAAAATATATTCTAAGTCTCAACACGAGTGGAAGCGAGTGTGCTTGCTACGTGATTATGCGATAGCAGTGCGCTAAATATCGTCGTAATGATTGTGAATAGGTGAAAACATTTACATTGGGTGTAGAAGGTTATAATGGCATTGAAAGAATAATATGAAACTAGAAAAAATGTTATGTATGTTGAAAGATGAGTCATAGCGAGTGCGCTGAGTATGCAAATATACGCTACCATTATGCTAAATATCATCATAATGTATGTAAACAGCTGAAACCATTTACATAAAGAAAAAATGCTAAAATGTCATTGAAACTGTAATATGCAAGTAAATAAAATTATATGTTTCCCGAAACAAGAAACTTAGCGACTCAATGTTACGAAAGTGACCAAACTCGCTAAGCTCACGCAATGGAACAATGCTTATTTTTCCTATATATCTTATTGAAAACCCTTATATTGTTGTTCTTATTGTTTATTAGATCAAAATGAATAAATGTGGACGTGTTATTGGTTGTTTCTCCCAAAATTACCTACCATAGAAAACGTGCGAGCCAGACTCGTCATTGACAAAGTACGATACCTGCACAGGGGGGGCTCACCTGTTCTGACCACTTGGGGATTCAGGTAACCACTTTCTTGTTCATAATCCTTTGTTTCTCACCAAAAGCGGATGTTTTAGCCAAACCAAAAAAATCCAAAAATGCTCTGGACTGGGGGGTATCGGAGGTAGGAAATCGGTTGGGACGTGACGGGTTAACACACAGCTTGCTCATCTTATCCACAAGTAAAAAAAAAAAACTTAGATACGCGTTATATCTGAGTGTACTGCGACCTGGGAGAAGTGACCAACTGTTAGATTGCTCCAGGGAGCTTTGGCCATCTTTTGCGAATGTTTTCATCACAGAATTTGTAAGACTTGACCACCGGAAACCTAAGTCCTAACTCCGCTCCCTCGTGCCACAACAAGTCAGGCTCCCTCATGTAATTCTTCACTTTATCCTTCCATTTTCGTCGAAGTCACAGGGAATGGCTGTGTGCGTCGTTACCAACGCCTTATTTGCTCACTCAGTTAACTAGACAAGATATGCTGTCTTTGTCACTCCTCAGTCTCCCGGTTCTTTCTTTCTTTATTACTTTTTTCACCCTTCATTCCCTAGTCCTCTCTTCCCAGCCTCCTCCCCCCACTTCCTCCCTTCCTTCTCCCGCTGACAAAATTGGTTTATAACAGTAGAGTGGAAGGAAGGAGCGGTAGAACTGAAACGTGTGTGTGTGTGTGTGTGTGTGTGTGTGTGTGTGTGTGTGTATCCAACTCCAGGCACACAGCAGTCCCTTCCCTGAGGTCCAGCACATTGCCACTCCTAACAGATAGGGTAACGCACCTTCACCTGTCACTTCTTGGGCACAGTCACTGAAGAGAGGGTTCACTTATCTCACTCAGGTCTGATGTGATGGTCACGGTGAGTGCGTTGTATACAGGGTGTCGTGGGACTTGACGTAGTAACTTCAGGTGTTTCTACGGATGGTATCGAGTAAAAAATTCTGTATCAACATGGGTATAATTCTCAGTCGTTAAGGAGTTACAGCAGTTGAAGTCTTTATGGGTTAATTATGGGAAACCATTTTTGCTCATAAAGTCATCAATAACTGTTACTCCGCATCTGTTAAAAAATGAACCCATACCGATGAATTATGGCCTTTTATTTCATTTTTTATAAAACTCAGGATTAACTCTAGACCCGAAGTTAGTGCGGCAGGCCCCGGCACGCAATTTATATATATCTAAATAATAAAGTCGAGCTGTGTAAGTGTGTGTCTGTCTCTGCGTTTACTCATTTCTTTCACGAGAACGGTAATAGATATCTACCTAAATCTTTTTTGTTTTAGGTCGGATTAAGTCCGGGGAGGGTCAGAATAATACCAAACAAATTTTGGCGACCGCGCGCGACACGACGGCGCAAATTTGTTGGAAAACGCTGCAAACGAAAATATGGGAAAAGCAAATTTTCGATTTTTTGATCAGAATTTGTCATCGTGAGCTTATTAACAGTATGGAGACAATGATAATGGTATTTGCAAACGCTTTTTGATGTGTGTGTGTGTGTGTGTGATGTTGCATATCATTTACTGTTTTTAAGAAACTTTATACACTCAGTATGTTTTCTTCCTTATAGTTGGTTGCATTTCCCGTCCTTTTTGTCGGTAATTCACTGGATGGCTGTCATCTCCCTCTGAGTGATTACGTCAGAAGAAAAGTGCCTATTAGAAGACGAGATGGATAAGAAATACTTAAAATGTGTAAAGAGGAATTTGACAGAATGAAAAGTGAACTCATATAAACAGTTCAAGGTTGTGGGCTGTGGACAGAAGCAGAGTGAATGACTGCATTTAACACTGACGCTTTCATTTTATTGTGGCTACCACTAAACTAATTATTTCTAAAGTTACACTGGACCTGTAGCTTGCAAGGTGTAGCCCATCAAACTGGAAATGTGTCTTCTAATCTGATCAATAACAACATTACATCAGACTTATTCAGTGGGTTAAGCGAGGATAAAGCTGAAGGCTGTAAGCTGTGGGAGAGGCTGAAATGAAATAGAAGGATATAAACTAAATACTTAATAAGCAAAAGTGACATGTAATGATATATTTGTGATGGTGTGGCATGGACACTGTTTGGTTGGATGCAGCCAATTGCAAAGAAATCTCTGAATAAAAAGAGGGCAATTCCGCAAAAACAAATAAATAAAGAGGTAGAATGACTGTTTCATGAACATGAGAATCAGGTGAATGTATGTGGTATCCCTTGTTATGCAAAGAAAAAATTGCCTTAAGTCTTAATGGTGTTGCGAGATAAATTACTAAATACAGTGGATGCGGCATGTTCATTATCAAAGAACAATTTTGAGGAGCGGTTTGGTTGGGTTAATTACGCTGACATTCGCTGCAGGAAAGATGAGGTAATTGTGAAGACATGAAGAATTACAGGAACAAGGCAAAGACATGTAAAGGAATAAATATTAGCTTTTAAGGGAAATGATAAGGAACTGTATCGCAACCTGTAATTTTCTATAGTCTTGGAAATTAACTCTGTGGGTGAATTAAAGATAAACTTCAGGGAGATGATCGTACTGCCCAAGTGGCAGGTGGTGGGACAATACTGCCAAATAAATAAGTCAGACTAATGTATCGTAGTAAAAGAAGTCGTTCCTACGGCAGGACAAAATTGCCTATAGGGCTTAGACAACTGGAAGTGAATAAATTACAGAAAACTGCAAAATTAATGAAAAAAAAGAATAAAATCGTGGCAATTGAATGGAAGTGAAATGAGATGTACAGTACTTTGTAATCACTGAGGAACCCAAATCAATTAGGATGTGTGAGGGTGGGGGCATTTACTGTCCAGCAGAAGCAAGATATTTGGTACACCCGCCAAGAATTTGTCGAAGGTCAGGCTTCGATGGATGAGCATAACATAGCTAGTCATCTCGGAATGGTTGGTATGTCTGAGTCTGATGACGCACTTCCAAGCCAATACAGTAATGTATAGTTTATATCAATGTGTTGATCACCTCTGATGAAGTAAATTGTGTCGCCCTATAGTACTGAAACTGAAAGATGTATTTCAGTGGCATAGTTTACTACTGGTGCTCCTATTATTACTATTAATCTAAGAAAATGAAGGGCGTTAGAAATAAACGAGCAACCACAGAGAGGTGAGGTGCCACGTGTGGTCGTCAGGCAACCGCCGTATATGATACGCGTTTCGAGACAGTAATGAGCGTTGGATGCGAGGACATGAGCTGTTAAAAGGGAACACACACCACACCTATATCATCAGCCATTCCCATAAGTCTACGTCCTGATATAGGTTCATCATCGCGATACAAAAAAAAAAAAAAAAATGCATCGGCTAACGTCAGACTATTTAATCCATCTTTTTAAAATTAATAGAGGCAGAAGGAACCAAAGGTTAGAAGTCCTCCACGAAAAAAAAAAAATCAAGTTAACAGGGAGCCAAATTCAAGATATGCCCATTTCATGATGCCTGGACATACTGCGTTTGAAAGACTGGAGGTCATAGGGAGTGGGAAATACAGACAGAGGAAGACAGTTCCAGAGCTGACCTAATGCACACATGAAAGTCTGGATGTAACGGTCAACTCTTACATTAGAGAGTTGGACAGAAAAAGGATGAGTTTCTTTATAGACGGTAAGGGAATGAGCGTGCTGAGGTATAACTTATGTTCCCGTCAAATACAGCTAACTAGTAATGCTACGGTGGAGTAATCCTAGTATTTATACTTCAGCACTTGATTATAATGGCTGTAAATATTGACTATCGAGTGACCAAGACGAAACAGTGTTATGGTTACCCAACAGACATGGGATATTATGAGCCACTGACAACTCTTCCATACACCTGGAGAATGGTTAATCAGGGCTACCACCTGCCACACACTGACAGCTGTTTCTAAACTCTTCGTTCCTATATCTCACAATGCATGGTGCTTACAGGCTTAGAGAACTTTTTGGTAAGAGTTTTCATATTAGTGTGTGTGTGTGTATTTACCTATTTGTATTTACCTATTTGTAGTATACAGGAATTGAGCTAAGCTCGTGTTGTCCCATCTCCATATCTACATTCATCTAATCTAGTTTTAAATACATGAATGTTTTTCGCCTGCACCACCTCTTCGTCTAAGTCATTCCAAATACTTATGCTTCTATTCGGGAAACTGAACTTTTTGAGATCATTAAGACATCTACTTTTCCTCAACTTGAGCCATGACCTCTTGTTCTTCCATCATCCAACACAAAAAGATCCTCTCTATCCACCCTTTCCAATTCTCTTACATTTCTAAATATCGTGATCAAGTCACCTCTTTCCCTTCTCTCGTGCAATGTTGGTAACTTCAGTTTTTCCAATCTCTCCTCGTAGGTGAGTTCCCTTAAACACGGTATCATCTTCGTTGCCATCCGTTGGACCCTTTCTAGTTTATCAATATGCTTCTTCAAATGAGGTGACCATACCACCGCCGCATACTCTAGTCTTGGTCTTATCATGGTCACTATCAACTCCCTCAACATATCTTCATCCATATAATTAAAAGCCACTCTCATGTTGGTCAGTAACCCATAAGTTCCCCCAATAATTTTGTTTATATGCTTTTCTGGTGACAAGTCATCCCGAATAATCACTCCCAAATCTTTCTCATCCTTTCTTTTACTAATCATCTCATTGCCCATTTTATATGTCCAGTGTGGTCTTCTTTCACTTATACCCATTTCTAATACATGACACTTCTTGGCATTAAAGTCCATTTTCCAAGTCTGGCTCCAGCTGTGTATTTTGTCCAAGTCCTCTTGCAGTTCTTTACAACTATCAATACATTTAATATGTTTCATAATTTTAGCATCATCTGCAAACATACTCATGTAACTATTCAAACCCTCTGGCAAATCATTTACATATATCAGAAACATTACTGGGGCCAGGACAGAGCCCTGGGGTACTCCACTAGTCACATTTCTCCATTGTGATACCTTGTCTCTTATTACTGTTCTCATCTGCCTTCCTATCAAATAATCTCCCATCCACTTTAATAGTTTCCCATGCACCCCTCCAAATGTCCTCAACTTCCACAGTAGTCTCTTATAGGGTACCCTGTCAAATGCTTTCTTAAGATCCAGATAGACACAGTCTGCCCATCCCTCTCTCTCCTGTATGACATCTGTTACCCTACTGTAGAAACTTAGTAGGTTAGTAATACATGATCTTCCTTCCCTAAAACCAAACTGTCTTGGTGTTATCACTTCATTTTCTTCTAAATACTTTATCCATCTTTTTCTAATAACTTTCTCACAGATTTTACAAACAGTACTAGTAAGTGACACAGGTCTATAATTAAGTGGATCCTCCCTATCTCCTCCCTTAAAGATTGGCACAATACTTGCTCTTTTCCAATCTTTAGGTAACTGTCCCTTTTCAAGCGAGGTTTTGATAATGACATAAACTGGCCACACTAACTGGTCGGCACATTCCTTCAGGATCCATCCAGCCACACCATCTGGTCCCATTGCTTTTCTCACATCCAAATCCTTCATCAGCTGTAGCACCTCATCCATGTCAACTGTAATTTCGGTCATTCTCGTCAGCCTGGGTTCCATTTCAGGCTCCCTAAATTCGTCTTCCAATACATAAACTGACTGTAGCTTGTTGTTCATTATTTCACACAAGTCTTCCTCTCTTTCGTATGTTTCATTTCCATCCCTCAGTCGTATTATACTGTCCTTAACTTTAATTTTGCCATTTACAAACCTATAAAATAGTTTCGGCTCTTTTTTACAGTTAGATACAATATCTTTTTCGTATTTCCTTTCCTCTTCTCTCCGTATCCTTACATATTCATTTCTAACCTGCTTGTACTCCTCCCAGGCCCTTTCACTATACCTTCTTCTCACTTTCTTCCATGCTTTTTTTCTTGCCTCTTGTGCCATCCTACATCTGTTGTTAAACCATTCTTTCTTCCTTTCCATAGCTGCAGAAAATTTTGGGACATACTTAGTAACTCCTGTTTTATATACTTCTATCAAAAACTCATATTTCTCATCAACATTTGTGATCATATTCATTTTACTCCATTCTACATTTTGGAAAAAGTTTCTCAGGGAAGCAAAGTCTGCCTTCCCATAATTGTATCTATTTTCTCTGTGTTTTTCATCTCTTTCTCCTTCCCTCACTCCTACCACATCCATCTCAATTACCAGATGATCACTTTTACCAAAGGGGCACTGGTAGGTTATTTTCCTCACATCATTTGGGTCCTTTGTGAATAATAGGTCAAGCCTGGATGGTTCATCAACACCCCTAATTCTTGTGTTTTCTTTGATCAACTGGGTTAACATGTTTTCCATCATCAATTCCATTAATTTATTTCCCCATGATTCTTCATTGTTCCCAGCATCCATACTTTCCCAATCAACTTCTCTACAGTTAAGATCTCCCATTAATATTATTCTATTTCTTCGTTCAATTAACATTTCTAGCCTAATAATGGATTCACTTATTAACTGTTCGTAATCTTCCTTCGTCCATGCCCTAGTTTTGGGGGGCATATAAAAAACTATTACATCCGTTTTTTCTCCATAATTGTCCTCTATTTCAACTCCCAAAAGTTCAGCCTTAGTATTTTCAATTTCTATATTCTTTACTCTTAGGTCATTATGGGTTAATATCACTATTCCTCCCCCAAATTTGCCTTCTCTGTCCTTCCTCCAAATCTTATAATTATTCCAGCCAAATAATTTTATATCGACATCTCGGGGCAATTTAGTCTCTACTAGGCAAACAATTTCAGGTTTATTTTCATTTAAGTAGTCTCCAATTTCCCCTTTCTTAGATATTAATCCATCTACGTTACTATACATGATGCTCAGATTTGCTGCACTGTTGTTATCTTTACTCGTTCTTCTCTTTTTCATATTCATATCCATCCCCTTTGTTTCCTTCACGTCTAGTTCTTCACATACCACTTCCTTGCCTTCATATCCATCACTCTCCAAAAAAA
>JAGKTI010024004.1:0-14556 GCA_018397915.1 Birgus latro
ACACACACACACACACACACACACACACACACACACTCGCAAAGATTGATCTCCCCCTCTCTTCTGCCACCCCCCTCGTTTATCTTTCCTCACATCGTTTCTCTCCTCGCATTTTCCCCTTATTGTGCACCCCGAATCTTTCAACTCCCCACTGATTTCATCTGTCTCGTAAATTCACATCTCATCCCACTTCTCACGCTGTCCACCCTTTCCTCTTCCCCCAAGCTTCCCTTCAATTGCCCTCCTCGCCGTATTCCACATCTTACTTTTCTTACTACCTCTCATCGGTTGTTTCTCCCTTATCCATCTTTTTTTGTAACATTATCTGCCTCGCCTTTTCTTCGCTCATACTTGTCTCCTCTTCTGCTCTTATAAGTCTCTTCCCAATCATCTTTTCTCAAACTCTCTTCACCCACTTCTTCACTCAGTCGTTTCCCTTTCTCCCATCTTTCACTTGGTCACCACATACGCCCAGGTCACTCCACATTTTTCTCACGTTTGTTGTCCATCTATATCCTTTCGGTATTTTTCCCTCTCACCCTAATATTCTTTCCCACTTCGACCTATTTTCCTTCCCCTCTCTTTCCCTCCCTCACCGTCTCGCGTTTTCCCCCCCTTTTCTTCCTTCACCTCCCAATTTACTTTCCTTCTTTTATATCCTCACTACCAATTTACTTCCTCTCTTTCACCCCCTCACATACCAGTTTATTCCTCCTCCCTCTCTCACATCGCAACTTAGGCTTCTCCTCCTCTCTTTCGTTTCCTCACCTTCCAGTTTACGCCTCTCTTTCCCCTCTCTCACCTTCCATTGTTTTAATTCAAAGAAGAAAGAACCAGAGGGGTTACTCGCCGCCTCTCCCTCACTCACCTCCCACCTCACCCCACCTGTAGCCGTACACCCTCACACCACATTTCTTTCCAACGCTCATTGCTGTAATCAACACGCCTTGTTTATCCATATAAAATCCCCTGCCCAGTTAACACCTTACTCTTCCGGCTCCTCGTAACCTTCCATGACTCTGTAATCTAATCACTTTTGTTTCCCTATGACGACTCTAGGATAACCGTTTACTTATTCTTAATTCTAATGTATCGTATAAAGTTATTATGCTCATCTTCCATTTCCTCGTTCTTTTCCCCTTTCACTAGCTCTCCAATTTCCTCCCCCTTCCTCTCCATACTTCCCTTCTCCTCATCAGCATTTATGTTTCACTGTTGATTTTTTTTTTCATTGCCTGCCAATCACCATTCATTCAGTCTCTGGATTTCCCCTCATTTATGTTTCTTTCGTTTTTGTTTTATTTACTTCTTTTTTTTTAAATCTCTGATGCTCTTTCGCTTCTTTATTGACCGTTCCCGCCCAGGAGGAGCTCGGGAACGGGTATTGTTTTCACTCGGTTTTTCTGTTTGTTTGTCTGTCTGTTAACAACTTTACGCGAAAACTACCGGTGCAATTTTCACTAACATTACAGGGATGATGGGTTTTAACCTTTTGATCACCTGATTACATTTTGGACCAAGTTGGGCCAAGGCCTAGGCTGTAGGCCCCCAAAAGATTTTTTTTAAATAGTTTTTTCGCCATAACTCTTCAAATTTGTCATATCGACATGAAACCAAAACCTAAAGGTGCATCTTTCAAATTTGCATCTTATAACATGCATCATTACATCAAGAGGGTCACTCCCCCGTTAGCGGTAGGGGTCAGTGTCAGGTGGATCGGGCCTAAAATTTCAAATGGGCATAAAATCGTCAATTTTCACCCGATTTACTCCAAATTTGATACGTGACATCTTTGCTAGATATTCTGTTGTGATTATACGTCAGCACTAAAATTACTGCCGGGAACGGAATTGCTGTGCCTTGGGACCGCTTCTTATTGTTATATGTATTTAATACGTACTCACTGTAACCTGCTCCAGCAGGGCACCAGAACCCAAGAGAATGCAGCCTCATTCACAAATAGTCTCTCAGTTGTCTTAAATAATGGCCCCACCAAAATAAATACGGATATTCCATGACTAGATTTCACTGATCACAGCTGTCACCCCGATCGTATTACTTCTTGCCTTTTATAGATGTGTAAAAACCACCACTTCCGCACACATCACACCCTCATCGTTGCTCAGATCTCTGTAATTCAAAACTTCTTTCACTCTTTCCTTTCACTTTCTCCATGGCCTCCTTTTTTCAATTTGTGTAACTTTTTTACCAATCTCGTTACCCATTCTGGTATTCTCTAATTCATTCCTGTCAGCATTTTCCATTACAGTCCGTCTACTGTGCTTCCACACCACTCTCATACAATGTCCTTTCTCACTGTTAAACCATCTCACACAACATGTAGGCTCTGAGTACTTCACTGCCAACCCTTCCACATTTTTCCTCCTATCCCTCATGATTCCATTCCTCAAATCCAGACAGAACATTTGCATCACTGTTCATTCATACATACCATCTTTGATGGGACAAACTGGCCTTTCCATCAGCACGGTCTTCAACGTCTCGAATGAATAAATAGCTCTTTTTCCCATCTGTGGCTCTATGGCTTACTTCAGATCTTTTATTTCTATCCGGTGTTGTGACCCCCTTCCTCAGATATCTAAAACATTCACTTCTACGTCTTCACATTATAACTCACTCTCATACCGTTGTGCTCTCTCTCTCTATTAGGCTGCTTCTCATGACCCTGATTTTCTTATATTCAGTTTCTTTCTCTCATTCATCAAAGCTTGTATACCAAATGCTGAATTAACCTACTGGGCCTGTGACAAGTGCAGCATCTGCAAACAGGTGATTTGCTTCCGGGTCTCACTCTCTCTCTTTGTTCCTTAATCTTTCCCTTTCCACAGTACTTTACCTCCCTCACCAGCCCGATAGTGAACGCATTGAACAGCCATGGAGGCGTCATGCAACCCTGACGAATTCCCACCTTTAGTTCAACCATTCACTCACCTCTAATGAAAACACTTCAGTACTCCTAAATTTTTCAGAAGAGAGTAACATAAATATAATAACAATGACGGAAACTATCATGTCAGGGGGAAAAAAAAACACGAAAGCTCAGCTGCAAAAAGTGTCTGTTACAATTACCAGGAATATATAAATATGTGTGTATTTATGTATGTATGTATGCATGCATGCACACGGTGCTTCTGAAAACATTACAGATTTCATATATAACCAGTATATTGTACATGTAAACTGGGAAACCGTGATTATAGAGCGACGACGAGTAACTCCTGAGCTAAACAGAACCGTCTGGTGGTGGCTATAATAAAACAAGGCTAAATCGTAATGATGTTAAACAGGAAAACAAAGACTCCTTATTCTGCCCGTAGATGAGAGGAGAGGCGTGAGTAGGTAGGCGGAGGGGAGGGGGGGGGGTTGAAAGGGAGCAGCTAGCACTCGAGGGAATAAAAGGTAGCTCTCACGACAACAATAGACTAATTTCCCTATATACATCCTACAGGCGAGGGAAAGGGGGGAGGGAGCGAAAGGACGACGAGGAAGGAAGAGAGGGGTAAAAATGGAATTTGGAATAAAGAGGAAGTAAGTGGTTATGAACAGGCAGAAAGGACTATTAACTTAAAAGAGGTGGGGTAGAATTGGGAAAGATGAAGGAGGAAAAGAAAAGAAAGAGAAGCAACTGAGGAAGAGATCAGTAAGAAATATAGACAACAGACAAAGAGAGAACAAGGTTATGGTGATGGGGGAGAGAAAGTGAAGGGCAGAAAGGCGAGGAGAGGTAGATAACTGGAGAGGGATGGGTGGGTGAGGGAGGAGGGAAATTGGAAAGGAAGGTGATTAAAGAGAATACGCTATTGCCATAATCATCTTCCCTAACTAGTGTTTGATGTAGTCGAGAAAGGACATAATGAGCTTCTCTCTCTATAGAACGTGCTACAATGTACAGTGAAGGTTTTCTAATTATAAAGAGCCTACTACAATATCAGACGCTTGGCTCCAGTAAATGTACTTGGCTTATTTTTTGATGAACTTTAGGTGACCCTTTAATCATTAATTTATCCTCACATACTGGACATACTTTTGTTGTTTTTGCTGGACAGTGTTACTTTAGTTATATGTTTCCTATTATATGGTACCTGTCTCATTGTTGCTGTCTAAACAAGAATTATCTCCTGATCATTGGCTCTTTTCTATATCAGACTTGTCTTCAGAGTATGACATAACTTCCGAAATGAGAGAGTAAAGCGTCTCTGTAGGTGAGAGTGAGGCTCGTGGTAGTGAATGCCCAACCTAGGTTCAACTTGACAAAGGTAACAAGGGAACGAAGGAATATTACATGACCCAGCCTATTATTACATATCCTGAACCTAATACAGTATTCTGTGTGTTGTACCGTGACTTTTTAACATTTTCTTCCGTTGATTTTCCGAAAAACAAGTGTGTTGGTTGAACACTTCAGTCAGCTCGCGCGATGAACCATCAAAGGGGAGTAAAGGAAACGGACGAGACGAGCAAGGGAATGGGTGGAATGGACTTGAAATTTGATGAGCTGTGGAGCTGCAGTAGAAAAGTATACCCCGTGAAAATGTGTGTGTATACCCTGTGAAAATGAGTGGCGTGGCTACGTGAGTGTAGTTTTCAAATCTTTTCCAAGAATGAAAGCATCTGGGAAGGGGGAGGGAGATAAGTACGAATGTAGAATGCGCTGAGCTGAAATTGTGGTAGTTGTTGGTGGGGAGAGGTCATGGAAGTATATCCTTGGAAAATGAATTCTGTAGGATGACTGAGTTGAGTGGTATCGAATCAATTTCTATATTTTCTCCAACAAGGGGATTAGCCCGTGTTGCTCTCATATGACTGGCGTCTTGGGATGCAGACCAAATTCATAATTTGTCTAACAACCTTTATCATTCTTGGTGACAAGCAAATGTCTTCCGAGTATTCTGACGGCCTCATAGCAATTTGTCTTTTTCTTTGTGATGACGACTTCTTAAATGCTCAGTGATTGCAAACGAACACATTTGGCCTCATTACTTGAGATGTAAATTACTTCCTGCAACAGTGTCCCAGACTGCTCACACCCACAAGTACCAACCGCACCCCAGCAACCTACACAGTCGAATAAGGCAGTACTCTCGAGGTGGATAGGAAGCTGGTGATAGGGTGAAATGAAGCTCCCGTTTCATTTGCCCTCATGACTTTGCCCCTGAACATCTCCCTTTGCTAACCTTTCCCCAGTATTTAGTAACATACTCGCCTAAACATTCCCTTTACCTGCATCAAATTACATGCATATAACACATAACACTTTCTGTCCAATATGAAAAGACATGGCAATTAAACACTCATTGACTGAGTCGGAGGAGTTATAATACCCCACCTTCATCCTGTTTCCTCGTAGCAACCAAAGAAAATATCCTGGATCATTATCTGAAACCTTTACCATAATCTATAACATTCTTGGCCGACCTCCAATTTCCTTATAGTTGAACACCATGTCACCTCTTTATTTATTCCTCACTGAAACGCGATTGAATGAGAGCATTGGCACATTTTTTTAAAAATCTTCCTACTCTCTATACTAATTTAAAAGAAAAGGTGACTGATGCACAGCCTAACTTACTCTCGTGTTCCTAAACTTTAACCTTGTGGATTCTCTGCACTCTGTTTATGCAGTCCTGACCGTGGGAGAAATGATGCTCATGAAAGCGGTAAACCTGCCTCCAGGGATATCCTCCTGGTGTATAACTCTTTCCTTAAGTTATGACAAGTACGTCAAATAAATACCTTGTAAGTGGTCTACTACCAAGACTACGTTCCAACCCCCTACTGTAAAATAATAATGGTAGAAGTTAATGGAGCTCTTAAAGAAATGTGTGGAAAAAAAAATTATTTTCGCTGATACCTGAGAAAAATTTGTGGACAAGCCAAGCCTCTTTAAACGAGATGGCATCCATTTATCCACATGAAGCAAATAATACTCTGTTTCCTTTAACTTAAGACCTTAATTTAAGACCTTGAACAACCAAATGGTTGTGTGCGTGCGTGCGTGTGTGTGTGTGTGTGTGTGTGTGTGTGTGTGTGTGTGTGTGTGTGAGGTTATTTTTGTTATTGTTGTTGAGGGAACTGTGTCAAAAGCCCTACTTATTCCTATTGCGACTGTAACTCTCCTCGCAGAGGGTGGTTTCTTGTTGAAGCGGCTGAGAATGTGTTAAGATAAACTTTTTGTAGTGATTCACGATTTGGGATTGTTAAATAAGATGGCGAGAAAATATGCTGAGGGTTGCGGTAGTTGGGAACAGAACAGATATGGCAAACAGATAGACGGAGGGGGGGGGGAAGGAAGCAGGCAAGCAGGCAGGCATGCAAGAAGCAGGCAGGAAGGCACTCAGGCAGGCATGCAAGAAGCAGGCAGGAAGGCACTTGGCACTCAGGCAGGCACTTAAGCAGGTAGACAGGTAGGTTCTCAAACAGGTATACAGGCAGCCACTCAAGAAGGTAGACAGGCAGGCAGGCAGCTTTTTAAGCAGGCGCAGGCAGAACAGGGACGACAAGCAGGCTGAGACAGACAGAGAAGGGAGGGACAGACAGAAACAGAGTGAGAATCGGAGATAGTTCAGACCACTTGGCCCCGAACAAATGGATATTACTAACGAGATTGTCAAGGCAGCGGACGGGAACTGCCTGTATGAGTAATGAACTTATTAAGGGTGATGGTACAGCAGGTGGTGGTGAAGACGTGTGGGTGAGAGGGAGGGGCTGGTGATGTGGGTGAGAAGAGTGCTGGTGGTATGGGTGAGAGATATGGGCAAAAGAGAAATATGTGTTAATGTAGATGATTATGGATAGATAGATAAACAGAGGTAGAGATAGATAGATCGACAGACTGATAGACAGACAGAAAGACGTGATTCTGAGAGAAGGTTTAGGTTGGCGTGTGGATGAAGAGGAATGATGAGGTGGAGTGATATGAAAAAGGGAAAGTTAAAGGGGAGACTAACAGAATGAGATACGGTAAAAGGAGAAAAAAAAAAAAACAGCAGGTGCAGTGGAAAAGAAAGATCAGGTAATTATGTGCGCATAAATGAAAGAACCAAAAGTCGTTGGACTGTTAAAGACCTCTCTTGAACAAAATAAACCCAAAATCATAATCCATTCTCTTTAAGATGTCTAGACACATTACTTTTTAAAAAGCTTCTCTTATGCAGAGGAAAAGGCAGACTGAGGAAACATTTAGTGTGGAGAAGTTTGGTCGAAGGGGAAAAAATCGGACAGTAAGTGTGCAAGGGATGGTCTTTTGGTGGGAGGAGACAAAGGTACGAGTAGGTGAGGAATGGGATGATTGTGTGTGAGAAGGTAGGGAAGGTGAGGGAAGACAAGATACTTGCATGACAAGACGTGATATAAGGATAATGTTTAGAAGGAAATGTTATGTAATATATGCAGAGAGACTGAAAATATGATGAATTATATGTGAGCGGATCAAATGATGAGTTTTCTGATGAAAATAAAGCTGAGATGCAGTAATAAGCCAAAAAAAAATATTATAAAGCATACTTTACATTATAATCAGGGAGCAGCAATTGCATTTTTGGTTCTGGCAGTGAATGAAGTAGTTTTGTAATGAATAAAAGAGTGGAAGTTTTGATATAAGTCCTCGCCCAATCACTTCCCCCCCCCAAAAAAAAAAAAAAAAAAAATCAGATGTTAAGTGTTGCACCTCAAAGTGAGTCTCCCAGTACAACATACGCCCATTGTTCTCTTCTCCAGTTCCTCCCATCCAAGTCTGTGATCAGTCTTCGTCTCCAGTCACTCCTCTGTTAGTTTGCGTACAATATTCACTCCACTTTAACCTCGCTCAACACGGTGATAGATTGTAGGATGCTTCTTATACTGCTTCTGTGAACGATTTCTCATAGGTAATCAATTTCCTTACGCAGTCCCAGTTTTAACACTGTACAGCCTCGAGATAGTGAACATTTTTTTGTAGATATCAGGTTGATCTATATTGTGTCCTTAACGCATTCAGTCACAGAACGTCAGTATTTTATACTGTACTGTGGTCGCAGCGTAACAGACGATTATATTTGGCTTAGAAGAGGGCCTTTATACTTAAGGGGTTTATGAACGGTAAATCTATCATTCCAGTTCAAAAACTTGGTGAATGAGTTTGGGAGAGTATGTAAGAAACTGAATCTAAAGGTGAATGTAGGGAAGAGTAAAGTAATGGTCTTCGAAAGAAATGAAGTCACATAATGTACAGTGAGGCTGGAGGATGAGGAAATGGAATGTGAGTGCATTTAAGTACTTGGGTAGTGTGATGAGTAAGGATGAAAGCTTGGAGGATGAAATGCTTGAAAGGGTACAACAAGGAAGTAAGGTTTCTGGTTCTTTGAAAGCAGTTATAATAAATAGGGAAGTGAGCATGGAAGTAAACAAGTCGCTGCATGATAGTATTGTGATATCAACTCTAACGTATGGAAGTGAAGCTTGGACCTTGCTGGAAAGACATAGGTCAAGAGTGAGAGCAGTGGAAATGAGTTATTTGAGAGGAGCATGTGGAGTTACATGGAAAGACAGACTGACAAATGAGGAAGTGAAGGAGCGTTGTGCTGTGGAGTGGATGTGATAGAAAGCGTTAGGAGAAAATTATGCACTGGGGTGGTTTGGCCTTGTGGAGAGGATGGAGAGCGAGGGACTAACGAGGAGAGTGTACGTGAATGAGGTGGACGAGAGGGAGGGGGAGGCCGAGGATGAGATTGAGGGATGGAGGGAAGAGGTACATTAGAGAGGGAGTGTGAGCTGTGGGGAGGGTAGTGAAATGGCGGGAGACAGGGCGAAATGGAGTTGATTTGTTTGTGGCCACCTCTTACGGGATCAAGGCATCTGGCAATAGACAGAAAAACAGACAATTCAGATACTCTCTCCCTCTCTTGAAATGTATACAACCGTCTGGAAATCGCAAGACGAAACGGGAAAGAAGTAATTGTATTGAAGGGTTATTCGCGTGAGCACAGCAACTACTTTACTTGTAAATCAGTTAATGTGGCGTTGACCATCCAGCGAGGTGTCTACTTGTACACTGCATTTATCGAGTAACACTTTCGTCAGCAGTTTCATAAGAGCCTGTATCTTCACTAGTAGACAAGACATGCTTTATTCCTAAACCCGTATTACTGACTGCTGCTCTTACAGTGCGTTTGCCTCTGAATGTTGCTTGGATAATCATTTGCACCATACATTGGCATATGCCACCTTCAACTTCAC
The DNA here is from genome assembly GCA_018397915.1 of Birgus latro. Lineage (NCBI taxonomy): Eukaryota > Metazoa > Arthropoda > Malacostraca > Decapoda > Coenobitidae > Birgus > Birgus latro. Next base: position 9,235 of record JAGKTI010024004.1, read on the forward strand.
ACCAAGACAAATATATCTGCAACTGGTAATCTAGAAAGTTGGAACTGTTCCCAGTACAAAAGTGTTGTGGACATTTATCGACAGCGCCTTTAAGCTGTCTTTATAAGTAATTCAGGGATTTTTTTTTTTTTACTGTTCCTATGATCAGTGCAACGATATTTATTCAGTTCTCCTTCCTCTTGGTACAGCAGAAGATAAAGTAAGGTGTCCACTGCCCGGCAACAGCCGAATGACAAACAGCTGCCTCTCTCTGAACTGTGTACAAAAATCGACCAAATCCCTCTCCTTGAGTACATTTTATGGAGATACAGGCACACACTCGGTTCATTCATTCTCACCACTTCCAGTACGATGCACACGATACGGTGTTTGCCTAGGCCGCTCTTGCCGCACCAGGGCCTTCAATGTGTTGATACGACAAATATTGGCATTCGCTCGGGGCTGTTGGGTTTGTTGCCTCGTGCGGGGCTACTTGGGCATGTTGCAGCGGGGGAAGTTTGTTGGGTTTGATGCCTCGGGTGCAGGGCTTAAGGGGTGTGTTGCTTAAGGCGAGGCTTGTGGGGTGCGTTGCCTCGGGTGGGGTTTGTCGGGCGGTTTGCCTCCGATGAGGTTTGTGTGCATTGCTTCAGGTGGGACTTATCTAGTGTGGTCCTTGGATGGGGTTTGTCGGGCGTGTTACCTCAGGCGGAGATTGTCAGGTGTGTCGCCTCGGAGAGGCGTTAGTTAACTGGAAGTGGCAGATTACAAATAAATGAAGCTAGGTTCCAAGTAGGCCTCTGTTACTGCAGACATCTGTAAGAATAATCGACGAAGATAACTTTGGTGTTAGTATATATATCAGTGGTTTTCTCCGACTTCTGGCTGTATACATTCATAAGCTGGGCTTTGCTAAATTTAAGCACTCCAAGAAGACAATTATCCCAAAATTGTGTAGTTACTTTGCCACGGCTCTTTACTTCCAAATTAAAACTGTAAAATAATTGTGGTAATTGTTCCATGAAATAGTAATGACATTTCGTGTTTTATACACAAAGCATAATTTCCTTACAATTAAATCGGTGCTTGTCGTAAGATTCGACTAAAAGGAACCTTTTGTTTCCAGTCTTTGTCTGCTTACTGTCCTCTTCATGTCATCTGCCCACACTGTCAACTATATCCAAGTCCCTTCTGGCCTTTATTTTCCCTCTGTTCCTATCAGGTTGGACATTCGGTTTCGTGGTATAGACAGTTTCCTGACCTAGCATTGTCGTCGCCCACTGAATCTATCAGCGCCAAATCTGTCAATGCTGACTCTATACAAAGCGAACTCTATCGGTACCGACTCTCCCAGCACCGGCTCTGTCAATTCCGAATCTGTATCAACGCCAAAACTGTCAACCCCGACATCAACAGTGACACTGCAAACGCCTTACTCTATCGATGCTGACTCTGCCACCGCCCCATCTATCAGCGCCGATTTTATCATCATCGTTTTTGCCGATGCTTTATCTATTAAAGCCGACTTAGTGTCATGTAGCCATTTTTTACCAATTTCCGGCATGGTGCTAGTTCTTTTGAAATTTCTCCCTTCTTTCTCTGTGACGAAGACAATCGTCTAGCATTAGTCAGAGAAAAGTAAATACGGTGTCTTCCAGGTTATAAGGGTTACATAGAATTTAATAAATAGATAATTGATGAACAGGTTAAAACGTTTATAAATATTATGTCCATAAACGTATGTACTGATAGATATGGTATGTAACGATACACGTTTTCCTCAGGAGAGTTATGTGAACTGGACAGTATTACAACTGCTTCCAAGACTGTGAAGAGTCTAAAATATGTCGCAAAATAATATACTCTCTGGAAGGAAAATTTTAATTATAATTTAAGTTGAAGCACGCTAGCTTAATACTTTTGTACCCTTAATGCTGAACTTTGACCTTAAAGTAATTCTAAAACTTTCTTATTCTCCGGTCTGCTAAAGAAAAAAATAGTTAACCTCAACTGGCCATCACCGAAAACCGTGTATTCTGTCCCGCGGTCCTCAGACCCTCCCCTCGCCATCTCAGCAAATTGACTGAAAAAAACGTTTTTGGTGAAGGGGCCGAGATGGTGGTGGCCGGACCAGAACACAAGTGAAAAAGCTTTTATGTTACCTGTCCACGCCAAAAAAATAGACTGGTCTTCACCTTTGTGGCAGGATATGTAAAAACAGAAAAATTACGCCATATCTTTTTTCTTTTGCCTTCTTAATCTTTGCTGTGTTGAGAGTTGTATTAACGTTCTGTATCTTCTGACACCTCTTGTAGATCAGTCTGCAGTTCTTGTGGAATGAATTACGATTAATATGGTGTCTATATAAAAATCGATAGTCTGTTTCATTGTCCTTATTTTGATAATATTATCCGTCCATTTAGCATTTAAATGAGTGTTGTAAGTTAAGAGGAAGGGCAGCCTGGTAATGGCAGACAGAGTGAAATGAGGCAGTTTGTTTCTGGCCACCTTTTATAGGCTAAAGTCGTCAGGCTATTGACAAACAATTCATATAGTTCATTTTTTTTTCTTTCATAAACAGGTATGTTAACTTACAACTGATCTCTTGCTTAACACCTACTCTAGCACAGCATAGTTAGATAGTCAGAAATATTCGAGTAGGGAGACTGCGCTGAATCGATTGGCAATAAATGACGCAAATGAAAGTAAGGCTGTACAAACCAGAAGGAAAAACGAAGGAGAAAGTAAATAAGTGGGCGGACGGAGAAGAAAATTAATATCGTAGGCTACAAACAGCAGACCGAATCGTGAGGACAGAAACAAGGGAGACAGAAATGGTACGGTGAAAAAGCAAGACAGGTAGGCCTAAGCTGGGAGAAGTAGGAAAACAGACGAGGAGTACGGTGGGTTGGTAGGTGCACGCAAGCGAAACAAGAGAGAGGGATAGTGGGTTACAGACAGGGGGCAACTTGAAAGGAACATGACGGGCAGGGTGTGAGTCTTTAAGAACACAAAGCACAACGAGATCAGCAGGGTGGAACGGGTTCGAGAGACGAGAGGGGAGGAGGGGAATGTGGGAGAAGCAAGAGAAGGTGGCTGGAAGAGGCAGAGGGAAACTGAAGAAGGCAGGGCGTTGCTGTTGCCAGAGGTGGGAGGGAAAGTAAGGTAGACAGAGATGGGTAGTGGGAGGTGAAAGGGAGTCTAATGTGAGCAGAGAGAAGTGAAAGGGCTACGTAAGTAGACTGGGATTGGCAGAGGGAGGGGAAAGGGAGGCAAAGAGAGGCTGGATGATTCAGGGAGAGGTATGAGGGGAAACAGAGGTGAGCAGGATGGGGTGACTGGGAAAGGTGGGGCGAGGCAAGGGGATGGTAATCTGTAGGTGCTGGACTGGGTAAGAATGGCACACGTGGGGGTCGTAAGTCGACCACTGTGTAAGCACTAATTTAGGATCTCGCAACTCCTGTCCTCGCATCTAGAATTACCCGACTGACGATTTCGTTCTCGATTTCCTTAACCTCTTCAGTCCAAGAACGTAAATTGTATTTTATTCTACTTAACTTCAGACGATTAAATTCAGCTTAGGAGAGACCAATATATCTGAAGAGGTTAGAAAGCAATTTTCATATAGAAATCCGTATCGTTTGTGCTTTTATTGTTCTCATGATGAAATCTATAGTCTGTTACTGTATTTTTCTCACTTGACATTTGCAGTAGAGCATTTGCAAGATATCACTGGCATCTAGTCAGGATGGGTGTGGGTGGATTCATCATCATGATGACAATGGGCATCGGCTGGAATCCATGTTATATGAGTGAAGAGAAGTCGATGGAGGCACACATCATGTGTATCTTTTTGTACCTTCGTGTGGCGATGTTTGGCTGTATCCCTGGCAAGAATAATTTCAGCTCTGTGAACGGACTTCGTGCAGCCATACACAGTGACGTCAGTGTGAGAGTGAAAATAAGAGAACTGTCCAAATTTCGTTGGGAAGTCGTAGATTCAGTGCAACGAGGTTGCTAAGAATATAGCCGTTCTCAGTAGCCTTCGGAATGGTCACAGAAGTTCCTAGTGGATTTTAGGGACGTTAATAATTCAGCCAGTACTAATGACCAGACCAGCGGAGGAAGCTTCATAGTTAAGTATATTTGGATGGAGAACACTATCAAATACTTTAATGCCATGTTGAATTTCTCAGTGCTAACATAGTCGGCAACTGAGAAATTTGTGCATGAATTTTACTTGCTGTAGATTTTTTTTTAAATTCTGTTTTAAAAATGTATGAAAGCTAAGAAATATAAAACAGGATTTCAATTGCTACTACAGTGTTTCATTTTTAAATATAATTATTTCGGATTCATGAAGAGATGTAGCTTCAGTAAAAGAAAAGGATAGTGATTGCATGTTTGTAATTACAATAATTTTCAAAGGAAAACTTTGTAGTTAATTTCAATTTAATTCACTGATGGAGAGAGAGAGAGAGAGAGAGAGAGAGAGAGGGAGAGAGAGAGACTGTCTTCATGCGACTGCAAGGTTATTTTTGACAAGAACTTAATGTCACNAGAGAGAGAGAGAGAGAGAGAGAGAGAGAGAGAGAGAGAGAGAGAAAGAGAGAGAGAGAGACTGTCTTCATGCGACTGCAAGGTTATTTTTGACAAGAACTTAATGTCACAATTTTTTTTATACCGTAACTTGTAGAATAAGAGTACATGAGGTTTCAATTCCAGTACAGTTTGAGGAGGCCTAGAATCATACAACTAGGCTAAACTTCCAAGCAACGTGTCAAAAAAGAATAGAAGAAAGGACGGCTCTCTACCGTCCATCACACCCTCTGAAAAAAAAAAAAAAAAAAAGGGGGGGGGGGAGGGAAATGGTTGCTAGAAAAACAAACATGGAAATCTGTAGAGAAAAAAACAACAACAACAGCGAAGGAAATATTATGCATTATGCAGTCTCTAATCGACTGATCTAAAACACGCACACACAGTCGCAGAATATTTCCTAAATAGTCGTCGTTGCAGTATGCTCAGCAAATTAGGGGAGGCGGTAGCTCGATCGGTAGAGAGTTGGCTTGCGGTCCCGTGGGACCCAGGTTGGAATCCTCGCTGGTGCAGGGAACAGTTTAAGGATTTGAATTTCATTAAATCAGGCTTTACTGATCTACCAGAAGACCCGCCGACATGTCGTAAAAATGACCCCGCTAATACCAATACACCAGTCCTGTATGAGACAGCCCTAGCATGTATTCAATATGGACGGTGGGTGTTAAGCGCCGAAGTGGTGACATGTAGATTGTAGGAAGACGACTGGGCCTTGATAGCAGGCTGTGAAGCCTATGCCCAGAGTCG